>JAMWET010003157.1:0-132500 GCA_024036415.1 Prochilodus magdalenae
GCCGTTACACGCCGCAACTAACAAACCAACATGGGTATTTCTTCCGTTTTCTTTCGCCGTTCCCTTCCGTCAGCCCCCTTTTCCCCCCCCCGAACATGTTCTTCAGGTACAAACTGTCCTTCCTGCTCTAAGGGCGTATATCTTACCAACCAGGATCATCCCTTTCAGCATCTGTATTAGCCCAGAAGGCTCGCCATAGTCAGCGATTACACGCACGACGTTAAGGTTCCTAGCTATCTGTAGTGCTTCCCTCGTTACAGATTTCGAGGGAACCGAAACCATGGCACCGGCACCATGTTGGCCATATTGGTGAGCTAGGTGAGCTGCACTAGAGTCAAAGGTAATTCCTTGAACAGCACAAAGAGGTCGTATCACATGGTCAGTAATACAGAGTTCAGCTGCTGTGAGGTGTCTTACTTTGAGTGCGGCTCAGCCAGTCAGATTTTAGGAATGGATCTGTTTTTCAAACTGCATGGACTAGAAACACAGGACCTTTGGCCCGTCATGTAGGCTGTGGTGATGCGAAACTGGGGACGAAGAAGAGATATGGAGTTACACCGTAGAAGCAGACTCTGTTCTATTTCTGTGGTACGCATCAGGAAGTGGTCTCTGTGCTTATGTGATTCGCTGTGTGATAAAAGTAAGCCAGTCTCTTTTCAGGAACCGAAACTGAAAAGGCACAAGACCGGGCGAACAGACGACACATGGCAGTACAGCTCAGCCACAGTGTTTTATTGGATGTAGTCCATTAAGCAAGTGCACAACAAACCTCACTGGCCGGTCAGATGTGGTATTGTTGCTATATACAGGTTGGATTTCGGATCTATCCACTAGCAAGACTCAGGGTTTTTTTTTCCCAGTGGCTGCTCGAACAGCGTGTTTAAAAAATACATACAAACGAAACGAGAGGGTAGAGCTCGGAGTTCCTGCGGACGCAAATCGTCATCCTATTACATGCACATACCAAGGTCAACTTCCATCAGAAAAAAAAAAAAAACAAAAACAAAAAAACGTGGTAGTGTGATTTATAATCTGTTATTTGTTCCTGATGCCACTTAAAAAGTAAAGATATACATACATTAAGTTGAGCGACAATAATAATAATAATAGTAATAATAATAATAATGATAACAACAATATTATTTTCCTCCTAGGACAATTCAAACATTCAGATAGTTGGAAAATAAAATCCCAATCTACTCTTTGTATAAAAAAGAAGCTTTCAAGTCAACAAGGAACAAAAGACAGTTCTCTTCACAGAAAGGTTTATAAGAGAGGCTGGGGCGGAGGGGCGGAGATTATATATTGTTGCACTTGGTGAGTGTGCTCTGAGAGGAATGGGGGGAAAATAGAGGTAGAGAGGTACAGTGGGGTTGGAAAAGGGAGAATTTATAGTGGGCGGGTGTGGGGGGGGCGGGGACTGGGGAAAGGGGGTGTTGGAGGATTTCCTTTATGTGGCGTATCTCTTCGTCCACTGTTTGGCTATTCTGTCATGTTCCGTTCTGTTGGTCAAGTATTGCGTGGCGATGCTCCCGACAAGAGGATCGGCTGTGGGAACAAATGGAATCACAAATTAATACGCAGAAAATGCCGATTGCGACACGGCACAAGCAGTCGAGGTGCATGTGCACAGTGCCGGCGACTCGAGATCAGTCACCTGATGCATGACGTGTGCTGCCAATAGGTATCATACGTATCACACAACACAGCATCTCAGCTGTTTCACTCCCCATGGCCTAAAGATTGTGACCGTCGTTGAAATCAGTGGGCGGTTGCTGGAATCTGATACTGGCACTCAAACACACTATCAGTATTGGCGATGGGTGACTACGACACACCACAGAGCAATTTCTAGGCACACACGCTGATACGCGCAATGGTATACACAGCTTAACAACACGTCAGCAGTGTGAGGTGACAAGCAACAGTAAACACGCTTGGGGTGTACCCTCTTCGTCAGCCAGCCGGGTCACACAGCCTGTTGCTTTAACCAAGCTGGACAAAGCAATGAAAGCAGCTGCTACTAACACAGAGAATGAAGATATTATTTGTTAAGCGATATTCACTAAACTCCATCAGGTGCAGAGTCTGATGCCTGGAGAAGAAATAAACGAATGAGGCATATGACCTGAAAAAATTGGAAAGGATGTGGGAAAAAAAAAAAAGGTTTAGCTTCATTTTTGCCTAATCAGAGGAGCTGCTGGGTGCTGATGTGTTCACACCACTGGTTCATCTGTTAAGTTTTTGGTTATCTGTAAATTATCTTTTTTTTTTTTTTTTTACACAATACTGTTTTATTACATTTTACAAAGAAATGCATCCAAATGAACATTTTTGGCTGTTGAGAACGAAACCAGAATTTGGCCCAAAGGCTGAATACCAAACACGCTTTTTTCCTATCACTGCATAAATGAAATAGGATAAATAACAGATAGCTAACGGTACGAGTCACATCTGTCGAAGATATGGCATTTCTGGCCCACTGTCAGTTCTGACAATCTGCTGTGAGCCAACACATATGGCCCACATACATGCATTTCTCCCACCTGTACCAAAACAGATCTGTCCACTTCTGGCACAGATACTGCAGAGTTGCCTACTTTTGTCTGAGGCGTGGCCTTAATCTAGTGACATGTTTGCTATGTTCATGAAGAGAACCTCACTCCATGCTGGTTGCGATTTTATGGCGTCATATGACGATTTTTCGTGTCTCTTTAAGGAGGATGTAGCACCACAAGAAAAAGCACACAGGAGAGAAAGATAGTGAGATTGGGTGGTGTGTGTGCACGCATGTGCTGGGAAGCGGCTGTCTGTCTGCTCGCTGTAGCAGCTCTGTTCTGTTATTTCCTCTGTCTGAGTTCCGGTTGGCTCGAATGCTTGAAACTGAATAAAAGCTGGGGAACGTCAGTGTCGAACGTCGGTGTGACTCACAGTGGAAAAATAAGGCGTCATTGTTCGTATAAATTATTCTCGAGGTCTCTTGACCTCAAAATCGAATACTTCCGGTTGCCAAACAACGTCCATAATTTCACATTATTAAGTATTAAGTACTTATTTACTTAAGTTCTTACACATGGTTCTTATTACTAATTACATAACTGTTAATTCTACATTTAATACAGTAAATAAACAAAAGTCGTTTTTTTCTAAGCGTCTTAAATATGTAGTTCAACAAGTAAATGCCATTCAGTCAAGCTATGTGACACACAACACAGGTATCTACCAAAATACCATATTTAAAAAAAAAGAAAAAAACTACATAAATACCAGGACTAACAGGTTAATTAAGTTAGACTGAGTTAGTACAGAAAGAGGTATTTGGTATTGACCTAACCTGTAGAATCAGGTCTCTGTATTGGAAGACGAACGGGGTATCAGTGCGTCCCTAGTATGTTGTTAGAGCACATTTAAACATCCTTTAGTCAATGAATCAATCTGTGAATCACAAAAGGCACTAGTTTTCCAGACGGAGGAATTTTATGTGGTAAGTGGTAAACCACCGGCTAATGCTGCTAGCCTACTGCTATTAAGCACCAATCAAACTGAAGCACCTTACTGGATCCTGTTTGATCATGTATGGATACCAGGAAAAAACGTAAGGAAAAGTAAAAGCAGCCAGAACTGAAAAAAATGTTCCAGTGTTCAAAAGTTCAGATAAAATTTTATATACGCTTTAGTAAAAACTCTCATCAATGTCATTCTAC
Organism: Prochilodus magdalenae; assembly: GCA_024036415.1. Taxonomy (NCBI): domain Eukaryota; kingdom Metazoa; phylum Chordata; class Actinopteri; order Characiformes; family Prochilodontidae; genus Prochilodus; species Prochilodus magdalenae. The sequence continues at coordinate 3,705 of JAMWET010003157.1, forward strand.
AGCAACGGCCCAATGACTTCTACAACTTTACAGTTGGCATTATTTCTATGTGCATTAGAATGTAATACCATTCATGTCAATGGTAGTGGTCAATACGACAGCAGACAGAATCTATTTTATAGAAGGAAAGAAAATCGAGTATTCCTTTAATCTTGGGTTGCTCCTACCTGGGTTACAGTCCGTGAGCAGAGAGCAGATGGACAGCAGCACTTTAGAGATGGTGAGTGCAGGACTCCAGTTGTCCTTCAGTATGTCCAGACAGATCACCCCCTGGCTGTTAATGTTGCAGTGATAGATCCTTGTACGAAATGTTACCTGAAAGAGAGAGAGAGAGAAGAGAACTTCATTAACTCTAAATAACATTAACGGGAGGGGGTGTAGTTTAATGAGTTTCAGTTGAAGGGGTCAGCGGTGGAAAACGAGCACTGAGAGGCTTTTAAACCTCACAGAAAAGCCATACATAGCTATGCTGGCAACTATTGAGTTCAAACACCAGTGTAGTTGAGGAACATGCCCATCATCTTGCCCTCCTAACAATCGCTCCATGGTTTCGTGGCTCAGAACTCTTACGTCACACTAGACGAAGGAATGGGCTGTGGTGCTCTTCCTGAATCCCAGCACTTCCAGCACTCTGGATATGAAACTGTATTTGCTTGTCATGCTGCTAATAATGGACAAATGATCCAACGCCATATGTCCAGTCTGAGACACGTCTATAAAAATGCAACACATTTTTAACCATTTTTCCCAGCATCAAGATGTAATAAACCACCAATACAAGCCATCAATTAATTTCCTGTGTGTCATTCGGTCTGTTGTATTTAATCAGATTTATACACTGAATATTCACACTGTAAAAGTTACCACATCGTCACCACCCTGTCTACATCAGCTCTCTGTATGGAAATGTGCTAAAGCGCTGGGCACCATGTCCGCTGGAGCTTATTGGAAGTGGCGTGGAAATTTATGGGATTAATTTGGTCTCCTGGAAACACAGGCAACACTGTTTTGCTCTGTGCATGACGTCCTCCATGGAAAGACAAGTTTATGTCTCCGTTTCTCCACTGGCTCAAATTCATCAGGCAACAGCTGGTGTGGAAGTTATTTTTACCTACATATTAAAACCACTTATGAGGGGACAGTTTGAAGGTAACACTGACTTGTGAAGATACACAATGAAACTTAATAACGCAATAAATTCCCCGTTACACTGACCCAAATCATCACTATGTGCCTGTGATATGACTTGACACTCATGGCATAGATGGTTTGAAATTACAGCCTGAGCACCAGCAAATATTAGGTGTTCATTATTAAAAGCTTATTTGACATTTTTATTTGACAAATCTGTTGATATGAAATCCAAGAAGGCAGCTTAGGTCTTAATATGTTGTCCCAGGTGGTTGCCAAGATGTTGCTAGGCCAGTAGAAAAGCACTGCATATGAATGAACACAGTTTCATAAAACTGGCACAAGAAAATGTGTACAATAATAAAACAAAACCAATTTACAAATATAAATAATCATGATCATTTTTAATTTAAGGAGAGGAAGAAAAACAGCAACCACACAAGGTGTTGAACAATCTGAACTGGCCTATTTGTGTTTTAAACATGCGATATGGCAAAATATAATATTGCAATACTTTTTGAGATATTTTCTTGAGGCATGATTTGATTTCCTGAGGTTTGAGAAGTTTGAGAAGGAACCCGAGGTGGGTAGTAAATAGTAACTCTGATTCGTTTGCTGAGTATTTTCTATTTTCACACACACAGGACTTTTATTTTTATTCAAATATATTAGCAAGTACAGAAATCGACCTTTACTCCTACTTATGTTGTTCATATTTAGTTATTAATTTATTTCATTCACTTTTGTTGTTGACAACAATTAAATTTCATTTTGACCAATAATAATAATAATAATAATAATAATATATAAAAAAGAAAATTTAACACATACAAACTTCAGATCCTATGCTGACAGATGCTACTTACTAAGAAGTTTAACAGCAGTTATGTAAGTTACTCAGTTCACAAGTAGTTAAGTAGTAACCCGACAGAAATTTGTTATATTGTTTTTTTTATCTGAAAAATCTTTTTACTTGCATTTTCAATCATTTTACTTAAATGACCTTTTGACCTTTGTATAATAGACTGCAGTTTTTGAAAGAATCAAAGTCAAAACACCAAACAGGTTTTTAAGCGCTGCAGCGCCCCCTTAACCGATAAAAGCCCAGAGCCGTTTCCCCTAAGGAGAAAATAATGAAGAGTTGGTTATAAGATCATAACAGATCAGTCTTATTGTGACAATGAGGTCACATGACGTCTTCTGTAAGTATTATAGGGTCATAATACCGGTAGCATATGTCACAACAACAATTTCATAACTGGTATTCCATCATGGTGTTCTAGAAATGGGGTCAGTCAGAATGGGTATATGCAATATAGACTATGGGTATATATAATATAGAATATGGGTATATGTGATATAGAATATGGGTATATGTAATATACCACATAGCCATTTTCTAAATGAGGTCATATGTTTACCAACTGTGTTTGTATGTATGTATATATATATATATATGTATATGTATGTATATATATATACATACACACACACACACACACACACACACACACATGCAATTTTGAGTTGATCATATCAATAAAATATAGCCAATTAGGTCAAAAACGCCATTGCTGCAATGGTTAATTAACAGATGGAGACCCTAATGAGCAGTTTTTTTATATACAATTAAAATTGAAAAGTTGTTTGGAATATTGTTCTACATGATATAAAACCAGTTTTGAGCCCATCAGTAAAAATATATGGATGTAATGTGTAATAAATATGTTACCCCCATGAATAGTGCCCCCCTGTTGCCAAATCGAATAAAACTTGAGCGTAACTTAACTATTACCTCTATAGATACACCATTCAAGTTTTGTGACGATTGGTTAATGTTAAGCCTTTCAAATGCCTACTGAAATCTGATTGATCGATCCGACGAACGGCTGCAGAGAAACAGCTATGTTGCATGTATAGCGCCCCCATTGATATAAAAGCACCAAACTTAATAGGCTCCCTCAGAATCAGGAAAAAAAATGTGTATTGTTTGTCAAAATCTTCCTGACCAATTGCCGGGGCCAAACGCATTGTGCTTCGCAATAGCGCCCACTTAAGGCCAATAGGGCTCATGTTTTGCACCTCAGTAGCAGGAGGGACTACTACCTATCGATGAAGTTTCATGTCTCTGTGAATTATGGTTTCGTCTACACGATTCGTTTAAACGGAGAAGAAGAATAAGAAGAAAAAAAGAAGAAAAAGAAAAAAAAAGAAGAAAAACAAGAAGAAGAAGAAAATGAAAAAAGATAAAGGAGAAAATGAAAAAGAAGAAAAAGAAGTAGAGCCCTATTGGCCTAGTAACACCACATGCTTGGACCCCTAAAAATGACGCATATGAACTACATATGTGACTGTTACATTTTTCACAACACTGACACAAAACATCATGGAGAACCAGGGTTCACGCTGAGTGTATCCGTTTTGCTGTTACTGGCACCACAAAGTCGCTTTCACTCTCTACGATTAAAAACCCACACGCATACTACGGCACCAAACGTGCAATTTCCACCCAACACCTCGACCCACACAGACCGCATATAGACCATGCACAGACCATATATAGAGCCCCCAGAGGAGTGTGCAGAGCAGCAGGGCCTCTGGGTTTCTGTGTAACTTCTCTGAGTGTTTTTGTGTGTGTACATGTAAAGCTCCTAAAACCAGCAGACACAAAGAAGGAGAGGAATGAAGAGGAACAAGATAGAGAAGTCCTTCATTTACCAAGAGCAGCTTGTAGAAAGAGTGCTCCTTTATCAGAGAACATATTTCAGATGTTGAGTCAATCAATAAACAGTACTGCCAGGGTCCACCATATTTAATTCTTAATTAGGCTCTCAGTACCGATTATATTACTAGTCTATTGCACATGTGCACCGTTCTGTTCTGCATTATTGCTACTATTTCCACTTCCACATGACAATAATTTAATCTATCCATCCATCTAATCACTCTGTCGTTCTGAGACCTCAGACCGACTGTGATTGGACTGTATTATTTAAGTATAACACAGCATCTTGTTAGCTAGCGGTTCAAAGAAAACTTAATCGAAAATTGATCATATAACTGGAGCTGTGCCAGGTCTATGTACAGTGTTCTGAGGCAGCAAGGCGGTCAGTCATGTCCGAATCTGGTGTTTGTATAAAACGGTGCCTGCTGAGGTTCCTTTATTCGGCTGCCTGTTTCATGAAGGCGGTGCAGACGTATCCTTTGCTGTCTGACACATCCCATAATACTCAGCGAAGAAAAAAAATAGGGCAGAAGACATGAGCACTGACACAGTGGGCAAACGCTGACTTCTACGGCGACAGCGCAGACAGCAAAGCTCCGAGATGGCTGCCTTCAGTTTCACAGCCAATATCGCTCACCCCTCTTTGTCTCACTCTCAACTCTGAAGCACACCGGTGTGACACCTGTGAGCTCCGCTGGCTCATTCGCTCGTCTGAAGACACGGCAAAACTATTCCAACCAGGAAACAGACTGATTTTCTTCTCTAGCGATATTTAAAGATGATGCTTTTTAAAGAAAGCTTTTGGGTGATGTTAACTGGATATCCCATTCATGAACTCTCACAGGTAATGGAATCTGAAGATTATTCAGAAGGCACATTCGTATTATATACAGCAGATTTGCAAAAGCAAGGTGAAGCAATGAAGCCTTAAACTTTTTTTTGGAAGATGTTTTTAATACTGGCAATTTATTTTACCAAAAAAGTTCGTAGGGGTGCCACATTCTTGTGGCGCCAAAATATGCAAAGTATTCAAAAACGAAGAAGACAAACGTGTAGAGCAATTAATCGGGCCGGGCATGCCGCTGCTGTTCCAATCTGAGAATTTAGGACTGACCCCTTACATGTATATCGTCGCAATGAAAAACATTTATCTCCATTTTTTTTATTTTTGGTGGTTTTGGATAGTTTTTATTTTTATGTATAATTTGATCACATGTCCTGCTGTTTACACTGTGTGTTCATTGATGAATGGATCAACAGAAATGGCCCAAAGATCAGTTGGAAAAAGTCTGGTTCCATTGACTTGCATTAGAATGAAACTGGGTTTTGGCCTCTCCTGTAAAGTTGCTATTTTGGAGATACTTGTTTTTCTTTGGACAGCGACGATATGTACATGTGTTTCTGCCTTTAGAAGAGAAACACATGCGTGTTTGTGCTGATCAGTAAAGCATGTAGAGTAAGAGTTTCCTATGAGCTACCGTGTTTCCTATCACTGCACTAAAGATGCACAGGGCTACTTTTATTATTGTTGGTGTGCTCATTCAGAGTAATTAGGAATGACAAGTGCTTATAATAAACTACTGATTTGATTAGAAAGGCTAAAAATATTGAAACTGTATGGAGTATAATCCACATGAAATGTTTACTTGATCATTTGCAAGACTATAAATCTATACATTTTCGTTTTCTTAGTCTGTGTTTAGTCTTCATGTGTCAAATAAATGCAGCAAGTGCATCCAGAAATCGCTATTAAATGAGAAGAGCAGATTAGTTACATCTTTGTTTAGCTTTCAAGGGGTAAATATTAACTGAACTACTTAACTGACTCTGATAAGAAGTTGGTGCTGTTGGATAAAGGTTACCAGGATCAATAACTGATGATAAATTTAGACTGATATGATCATATTTATTGAGCTACACATACAGAAGTCTGTCTCTCAGTATGGCGTCGGGCCGCCATGTTTGCTAACCCAATTATCCATCCGTGACTATCCATCCCATGCGGCTTGAATATTCTCACACAGTTCCTGCAGGTAAATAATATAAACTAATAAATAAATAATACATGTGAACTAAACTTAAACTGAGCTTAAATTGACATGATTTTTTTAACCATTCAAGTTGTATCAACAAAGAACTGTTAAAGAAAGCAAAGCCAAACAAGACGTAGCATCAAGGGTAACGATGTTGCCCTTCATGTAAACGAGGGTTAAATTTCAAACCTGGACAACCACACTACCCTACAGCAGGACCTTGTGCGGACTCCCAACACTATGTTTGCCTACCTCAGCGTATGCCTAATGTGAATGTAAAGTATAAACCGTGAAGCAGAAGAGAGTAATGAAGGTCTGTGGTTTCTCTCACCTTGGGGGGTTTGAATGGGTAGTCGGGTGTGAATGCGATGTCGAGAAAGAACACCCCTCCTTCATAGACAGAGCCAGGCGGTCCCAGAATGGTTGACCTCCACTCATAGATGTTGTCTCCTTTGGGACCAGCACTGTGGACAAAAACAAGTCGTTTGTGAATAGCCGGTTCTCATTGTCTGTTCTGGTGCACTCTAAGCTCACTTTGTGACACTGGCAGCGAGCTGGTTGACCGCACTGAGCACATGAGCACGTGTCCAAAGTTAGAAAAACAGCCAAGGTCTCTGTGCAAGCAGGAACAGAAGTGTTGACCACCCGTAAGGACCTCACTGATGAATAACACATCATTCTGTTTAAATAAATCCATTTTACTACCATTTAGATATGGACACAAGGGACCAGAGAAACTCAGCTTTCTGACTGCGATATTGTGTACTAGCACCTCTAAACAACAGTACACCCGCACAAACAGACCAGTAACTATTTTCCACACAAGTTTAATTTCCCCTCCATTTAATATTCACCTTTTATATGAATGTTTATGCTCACATGGAAATGTTATTGCATGTTTTGTTGATTCTCTAAGTGAAAATGAACGAACATATCCTCCACAGAGAACAAACTTATATATGACATGTTTATTCGAAATTTCTTCTGTTTAAACTCAAGGTAAACAATACATTAAAACACAAACTATAAAATGTGACTTTAAATTTTGAGCAAGCTCCATTTTTTATAAACGTTATAGTTATGTTTCCCGATACGTTAAGTTCAGCCAATAAACAGTAACTGTGTGATCGAATGTGCAGAAGTGTATGGAGGACATGTTAACATTTATTGATTTCAGAAAATCTATAAAACATGTCATTTGACCAGACGTGTTCAAACTTTCACAAATAACTGCAAAGGGCACAACTGAAAAGCTTTGTCTGAGTCGGACCACTTGATAATCTCCAAATTACAGAATTATAACATGAGCCAGAAATATAACATGCCCATGTGGCCTTGTTTGGTTTTATATGGTTAAAAGTCTATAAATACAAAACTTAGTTATTAGGCATTACTTAATAGGGACGTAAATCTCAATAATTTATATTTTATATATTTGTGGTTTCTTATCCTTTATTCTTTTGGTTTTGTGCTTCTCTTGCTATCCCGTATGAACCACAGAAGGATAGGTTCCCCTTTGTGAGTCTTGGTTCCTCTTGACTTGACTTATCCAACAACCCAAAATTTCCAAAAATCCAAAATTTGCCACAGTGCGATCCGAACTCAAAATGTCTCCACACCCATAATGTGCTACAACATAAGAGTGGGACAGTACAAAACCTCCCTTGTTTGGATGCTTCTTCTCAGAAATACAGTGACTGATAAATGAACTACTCCTCAGAAAGGTAACAATAACACTGTGTTGGTTAAGGCTGTGACCCGCGTGCATCGCTCGCTCTTTATCTACCCGTACGTCACACGACGAGGAAGCCAGCAACAGCAGCAAACTGCATAGGTCGTCTAGATAAAATTGATTTAAGCAACCAACAGACAATACAGATGTTTCTGTTTGGCAAAAATGCAACACAAACAACATCTGCTTTCGCCTCAGGAGGTACTTCTGTTGCATCCAGAGGGGAGTAACAAGCTTTGCGGTCTGTTTCCTACTCTTCATACGATGTGGGATCCATGTGAAATGGTGCCACCTACAGCATGGGAGCTTATAGAGAGAGGATTCGAGCGGACAGCGTTGGAAGGGTGGAAAGTAAGAGCTGTAATAAACAGAGTGGCATTTGATGCCTACATAAAGACCAGGATTTATAACCTGAACATAAGGCCTAGAACGGTCACATTTTGTGGGCGAGTCTAAAACAATTACGAGTAATTTCAAACGCAGTCATTATCCTTTCATTTATTAAACCAGAGAAATGCAAATTAGGGTTCAATGGATGAGATTGATCACAGCATCTGGCGCAGACAAAAAAAGCTAATTATAGGTTAATTATTAACTAAATCATTAATCAAAGCGATCTATTGATTGAACCAGCTGAGAGGAATAAATGATCAGGGCAGCAGCTTTGTTTGTAGGCCACAGGGGCCAGTCCTTCGTGACATTATAAACAGAACCGAGTGGAAATCACTCCCGGATTAAATATGTGTGTGTACAGTTATGTATTTCAGGTGTGATTGACACAGGAACCTTACAGGGCGTTAACCCATCAATAACCTTCATCCGATACATCCTGCAACTGCCCACAGAGTAGCTGGTGAGTGTGCATGGCCATGCTGTCAACAGTGAAATGGACCATGTGTTAAATGCCAAAGGAAAGGGGCCATAAAACCAGCGAGCTTTATTGAGCCAACAACAAACGACCAAACGACTACCCTGAATGGCTGTACATATTCAATACCAGAGTATTTTTAGCTCGAGCTCATGTCAGCCAGGCACGCTGTAGTGTCTGTATAGGCAGTTTGTTTCAAGGTCCTGCTCCTTTCAGAGCTTCACCAACCATCACAGAAAGAAGCTGAGCTTCCAGCCACAGCTAAGAGCACATTTGAGAAGACCTACAATCCAATAAACCCTGATATGATTTTAATAGGCATGAATCACACACTGTAGCTTCACAGGCTCCTCATCAAGCCCTGCGTCCGGGCGCGACCCAGAATGACATTAGACACTGCTATTAACTGGCACTAAAGCCTGGCTTCAGGAAGCTGCTATGAGCGCCATAGGACGGTGGAGGCGGGAGTGGTCCACGGGATGTGCTTCAGCAGGGTTCTACGGGCCGAGCTTCAGCAGGGTTCTACAGGCTGAGCTTCAGCAGGGTTCTACAGGCAGAGCTTCAGCAGGGTTCTATGGGCTGAGCTTCAGTAAGGTTCTACAGGCTGAGCTTCAGCAGGGTTCTATGGGCTGAGCTTCAGTAAGGTTCTACAGGCTGAGCTTCAGCTAAGTTCTACAGGCTGAGCTTCAGCTGGGTTCTACAGGCTGAGCTTCTGCAGGGTTCTACGGGCTGAGCTTCAGTAAGGTTCTACAGGCTGAGCTTCAGCTAAGTTCTACAGGCTGAGCTTCAGCTGGGTTCTACAGGCTGAGCTTCTGCAGGGTTCTACAGGCCGAGCTTCAGCAGGGTTCTACAGACCGAGCTTCAGCAGGGTTCTACAGACCGAGCTTCAGCAGGGTTCTACAGACCGAGCTTCAGCAGGGTTCTACAGGCTGAGCTTCAGCAGGGTTCTACAGGCTGAGCTTCAGCAGGGTTCTACAGGCTGAGCTTCAGCAGGGTTCTACAGGCTGAGCTTCAGCAGGGTTCTACAGGCTGAGCTTCAGCAGGGTTCTACAGGCAGAGCTTCAGCAGGGTTCTACAGGCTGAGCTTCTTCAGGATCCAGAATAATTTTCATTTCAGGTTTAAATAAGAAATGTCCTTAATTTCCAATTGGGTCATTCTTTAACCCCACTGTATGTCAGACCTCTAGTAGGTTCCATGCTTGCTTCTAAAAGAGACTGACTGAACAATCTCTTGACAGTAACCTTCATTGTTCATGTACTTCCTCTGGGCTTATTTCACTTGCATCTCCCTGACAAATCCATAGAAAAACGTTGAACCTTCTCTCGTATCTGAGAGAGCGACATTACCAGCTGAAACGGCCGTAAATTGCAGGTCAAGTCTATACTGCCGTGTAGCGCTGTGGAAAAAGGTCTTTCTTTGGAGGTTTAATGGCTACTCTGAATCAAAGGGCTGCCACCTCTGCTGGATTCCCTTGCTGATAAGTGCCATATTTAAGATTTATAGCACTCCCCGCCCCCATCGCTCTGCTGCTGTCAGTGTGATCCTGTCTGGCTGCGTGCCAAGAGCAGGCTGGGACAGCATCCAACACCCGGGATAATAAACAATCCGCTGAATTTTATGTAATTACCCTGCAAGCTCTTAGTCAAAGAGGAACACACGCACAGAGTCCTACAACAAGCACATAATGAGCAAAGTACGCATGCACAAACATATCTCCGCATCTACAGACACATATCATTTAGAGTTTATATAAGGAAACATCCTTTGCCACATGTCGTCTGTATCTACGCTGCAATTTGCATTGTGCCAAAGGTGCAGGGCGAGCGCAGACACTGAAAGTGTTTGAAGTATATACAGGGTGCTGTATTTGAAGAACAAACTGTTACGAATAAAAGCAGCAGGGCTCAAATGCATGGAAATGACCCTCCCCCAGAGGGGCATGCACACTCAGTAGTCTAGATAAGCGATTCCAGTGTATGTGCATGTGCATGGGAACATACCGAATGAAATGTGAACACTGACCGAAAATGGCCTTTCGCTGTGGGCCTGCTGGCAGGAACTTCATTTTAAAGCACTTGGGAAATGAAAGCACGGAGAGCATGACACTAGGTCCCCCACAAAAATGAGAGCTTTTTACCAGCTTGTCTGTTCAGAACGGAGCCACAAACACGCCTCAGAAAAAGAAAACACTGCAACAACAACAATAAAACTGATATCAAAAAGCACATCCAGGTCCTCTCAACAAGCTGCGCCTGTGTGGCTAGAAATACTTCACTATATCAGCAGAGCAGCTGCACAGACTGGAAAATCGAATCCAGTGCTTTTCAAAACCTGTTTAAGATCTCAGCGTAACAAAAATACAACTTCCACTGAACACACAGGATATCTATTTCATTTAAACCTATACGCTGAACAAAACATGGATGTATGTTTAGAGGTCCATAATCGTTATACTGTCTTTTCATGGCGTTCGGCTTTATTGGTGCCGCCGTCCCAGCGTCCTTTATCACAACTTGACACAGTCAACAAAAACCGATGACCAAATTAGATACCAACCATTAGGTCCATTAGTTATTGACGTCATTGTGTGTGTTTATGCCTTGACTTGGAATGATGTAAGCATTACCGCCTACTGGAGTTACTAGAGTGCTATGGCGACTATAGTTAACTAGAGCGCTATAAGATAAGATAAGAGCTTTAACATTATCTAGTCTGAAATACACATTCTCTTGATCAATAAATTGTTCATGGTGTTGAACATGCTGCCCATGAAGGGGGGCAGCTGTAATACTGGACTTCTGCAGTAATACACAGGTACAGGGACAAACAGTATTCCAGGAGAACTGGTGAAACACTGTAATATCTGTTAACTGTGAGTCTTCAATACCGTAATCAACATAATATTCAAAAACATGAGCTTCTGTACCATTTTTTTTCTTTCTATGACAGATAAAGTGGTTGTTTAAATCTTTTATAATTTTTTAAATGACATGTTTTCCATAAATCACTGTCAGCTAGAGAAGGCCCTAATGTGGAGCCCATAATTTTGGAGAACAGCAGAGAATCTGATACTTTCTAAATTGCAATAAAACTCTACAATTTCTGTCTAAGCGTGTAAGCCTAAGAACAGACTGCAGAATCAAAAATAATAGACATAAAAGTACATTTTTGGATAGTAAGTTTTAAAAATAAGTCCACTGAGAAAAAGTATTAGTCCCATTATTATTTTATATAATTAATTTACATAGTCGTACAATTCCTCAACTATAAAAATAGTTGTTAGTTGCAGCCATAGTTATCAGTGGTGATGGCCAGATTTCAACTACGTCTTAAATCTAGGTCTTAAATCTTAAAACTGGCATGCAGATTCGCGTCAGCATCTCATCAGTCATCAGAGTCATTTAATACTGAGTATCAGCCATATTTATATATATATTTATATATACATTTATACATATATATATATATACACACACACACATACATACATATACAGGGGTTGGACAATGAAACGGAAACACCTGTCATTTTAGTGTGGGTGGTCTCATGGCTAAATTGGACCAGCCTGGTGGCCAATCTTCATTAACTGCACATTGCACCAGTAAGAGCAGAGTGTGAAGGTTCAGTTAGCAGGTAAGAGCACAGTTCTGCCCAAAATACTGCAATGCACACAGCATTATGGGACATACCAGAGTTCAAAAGAGGACAGACTGTTGGTGCACGTCTTGCTGGCGCATCTGTGACCAAGACAGCAAGTCTTTGTGATGTATCAAGAGCCACGGTATCCAGGGTAACGTCAGCATACCACCAAGAAGGACGAACCTCCACCAGCATCACGTAGTGACCTGGCCACTATCCTGCAAGAAGAATGGCTTAAACTCCCTCTGACCACTGTGCAGGACGCAGTATAGGTCATTCCCAAGACCAACTGACGCTGTATTGGCCGCAAAAGGAGGCCCTACACCATACTAATAAATGATTACCAGGTACCATCATTTTTGACCAATATGCTATACTTTGGTAATCCTGATCTGATACAACAAAATGCCCAGAGAAACTCATCTGGAGTATGAGAGGGGTGGTCAGAACGTTCCACATTAGTTCACAATGCACAAATAAATTATACACTGTCCAGCCAAACCTCCATGAAAAGCAATAAAGCACTACTTCAAGTCTGAACTTCCTGAACAGTCTTATAAATTTACCACAAACACTTTCTCTGTATCCACCTAATGAAAATATATAATTAAACAAGCCCAGCGTGTGAACTGGCCATGTGCATAATGATGGCTGAGGAACATCTGGTGGCTGGGTGCTGAGGAGAGTGCAGCGGCAGCCTCGCTATGCAGCCGTGATTGCAGGGGCCAATTATACGCTGGAAACAGCAGATGTAGTTAATCATAAATGCAAGCGACGCCGCTCTCCTGCTCAGATAAAGAAGCTGTCTCTGACGTGCTGTTTACGGAAATGAAGGCTGGTGAGTACGAGGGTCAGGCTGATTGCTAATGCTAATGATTACAGCCTCAGGGCGGGCTGGTTTTTAGCAAAGCTGGTCAACTGCTATGCACCTTCTGTACCAAACCACAAAATAAAGAGAAAAACACATTAAAAGTTTAGTTTTATTACACTGGAGCTCTCCAAGTCGTAAACCTTGCTTACAAACATTTTCTGGTTGAAGAACAAATGTGGTCTTGTGGGTTGTGGCTGGAGGTCTTAGCCGGGGAGAGGAAAGCCTTTTCCTCTAAGCTAGAACCAGGAAAATCTCTTAAAAGCTCATCGACAGGCAAGGCCAGGAGGCAATCATGCTGCCTATAGGAATGAGACAGGATCAGTCCCCGCAGACTTCTCTGGGTGCCTGTTTGTGAATGTGCACGTCCAACCGGCTCTGACCTCTGGGTAAATGCTAAGTCAATAGTTTAAAGTACATGCCAGGACTCGTGGTTACCCGGCAACAACTTCATGCCCCATTCCCCCATCCCCCATCAGAAGCAGATGGATTTGTGGTATCAACAGTCATGGAGGCTAAACCTCAGCCATTTCCTATTTCAAGAAGCAGCACGGAGGACAGAAGCCAACAGCTCGGGTCTCTGAGACGAGTGTGCTTCCACAGTCCAAATGCCGAATGCTCTGATTGGAAATCCTAAGGATGCACCTCCACCGAAGATTAATCAAGATACTCTAGTTTACATATGTCCAAATATAGCATCTCAGCGGTATACGTCGCAGGTTCACAGCATCATGAAATCTTTATATTTCTCCATAAACTGTTTGCTTTCAAAGATGCGTAGGGCCAATCTGACTGTAAAATAAGTGCTCGTGAATTTCATTTAATGGCGTCTGAAAGCTGTCATTTTATTGGCTCCCTAAGAAAACATCTGCATGAATTAAGGCATGCTTCACATACATGACATTTGAACGAGGGGCTGGCAGGCTGGTGCTTGAATTTGCACACTAAAGGAGATTCTATATTTGTACTCAAACCTCTGCTTGTCGTACAAAAGTTTTGGGAACCAGACGAGTAGCTTGCGAACAAGTCTTTGCTCTTTTTTTAAACAGAGCTTTGAAAACCTCTGAAAAGGTTCTGAAAGCAGCTTGTGAATTGTGTGTTGGTCCAAACACGAGCACATATTTTGCTTAACTTTATGGTTCATATAAATCTGATCATCTTAACACTTGCCCCTAGCAGATGCAGTTATATGAGGGGTGCACCAATTCGATAGGCTGTATCAGCATCAGTCCAATACTGAGCAGAACCACTTTATCAGATGTCAGATGAATAGAAATACGTGGGACCTACACTATCACGTAAACGCTTAAAAATCTGATTTTGAAATGTTTGAATGATGCCAGCCAATCTAATATACTGCTAAAATGTATGGTTCTGTAGGAAACCCATTTCCCAATTTATCCAGTTTCCATTTTCTCATCCTTATGCATTCAGTCAGGGCCTTTAAAGCTGTTCCAGTCAAAAGACATGTAAAGTGTTATGTACAGAGATAAACAGAATGGGACCCAGAATGGAGCCCTAAGGCACACCACAAAGAAAGTCATTTCTTTCATATGCAGAATTCTGCATCATGGTCAAATACAAGCTAGCACTATTTTTGACCAAAATGATGTGAGTTTGTAAATTCTAATCAGATTCAACAAAACAAAACAAAAAAAATCTAAATATAACGAAACAGCTGCTGCTGTAAGGATATCTAAATGATGTTATTTATAGATGGATGGTTAAGCGAATCCAGCCAAACATGTTATTAACCGCTCAGCTGCTTAACAGAGGAAAATAGTGGTAATGGTTTAGTATAAGTATGGGCTAACAGGCTGTGGTATCAGTATCGGTATCAGTCATGAAACCATTTTATCGAGCCAACCCTAATTGTAACACTCTTATCACCTGTTGAAACCCCACTTTATCTTGTCAGCATCAATACAAAACCAAAGGACCTTTTCAGTGAACTCTGTTTCTGTGAACAGATGCAACCACTTCCTCTATTCTTATGTAAACAAGCAGAGTCTGATGACAGTCACAGAATATCGGCTTTAATTTCCCAGCCATCAAAGCAACGGAGTACTCTCAATGAGCCCAGTGATGTGCGCCTGGTTTTATTCTAAGCCATTTGAAATATGAAATATGAATATCTAAAAGCTCAATAACCTACCGCCCACAGTTCATTAAAGCCTCGGCACACTGTTCAAAATGAAAGCTAAATACATTTTCACACAGCAGTGCCGTCTTTCTGAAATGTCTCTGGTTAATCCCAGCCCTGATGTTCAGGTGACGCTATTAACTGAACCTGCCACACTACAATCAGTCCCCCCGTTTGGGAAAAGAGCTTTTCAGAGACAAGCCAATTTAACTGTCTCAAGCAGCTGCACTGTGGTAAAACATGTCATGCTTCATTTTCAGGATGTGATATTCAAGTTTTCTGAGGCATGCAAATAAGTCTAAACAAACCAAATGCAAAATGGCATCTAAACAGCTACTATTCTCTTCATAGTCCACAGAGTTACTATACACTGGCTGTTGTTTACAGACTCCCTATAATTCTATAATAATGCATCTAGCTGTTTATTATTTTAGAAGTAGTGACAATGCCCATGACAAACTCTTATTATATCCTTAGTGTGGTGCTATTTATCATGATAATACTATACTGACATGCTGCCAAGCCCTATTGTGAAGCCAGACCCACAATGAGTTAAGGCTCATTCCACTCCATCTAGTGTTTGGCTCAAAGTTTCCTGACTGGATCAGTTCCAGTATGCCATGGCATAATTCAGGCAATCATGGAAAAGTTCTGGGTTTGTGCAAATTTATTTTTTATTCCAGTGTGTATGTGTGTCAAAGAATTTCATATCCTCCAATAGTTGGAGATCAAACAACTAGGAAACATAATTCTCAGGATTTAGGTGCATGTTGGGTTTCCCTAAAGAAACCCAAAAAACATTTATTATCACCAACACAAACCAAAGTTTCTGAACACATGGCACTACCTGAATGTCAGGAACAAAGAACTGGGCTTGATGTGCGCAGAGCTAAAAGTCAAATGAGGTTTATTCAACAAATCCACAGTGGAGCACAACAGCAAAATCCAAGCAGACCTAACAAATAGACAGAGAGACGGGCAAGGGTCGAAAACCAGGAAATCAGATAAGCCAGTGCACAAATCCAAAGGAGTAATCCAAGTAATCAGATAAACAAAAGGAGAGTGCATGATTGCCAAAATGGCTCCTCATATAATTTTCATACTTTGATACAAAGCTTCTACATGAAGTCACAATACTAGATCTAAATTGAATCAATATAATTGAGAAAAAGACAAATTTATATATTTTATAACAGGTTAAGAGGCTACTTTAAAAACCTTTGAATTTGACGTGCTTAATTCGCATGTCCAGTGTACTGGTGAGCTAAACTAATCATGTTGTGCCTAGCTCTCTTCTATGCAGTCAACATCCGAATCACAAAATCCAACGACATGAAAAAAAAAACAAAAAAAAAAACATGACAATACACCTCACACACAAAGCTGTTTTAACACAGGAAGCAGCTCCCTTTGTGTGCGGTAACTCACTTGACCTGTGCTTGAAGGAGCGGTGATGACAGTGATGATCTGTTCTTCTGTAGATCTTACACAAACCGAATGCATGGGCTATACATCAAGCTGAGCTTCATAATCAAAGGTCTTTATTTGTTAACAAAACAAACTGAAGTGTGAAACAGTAATGCCTTGAATATAAGATTAGCAAGGGTCTAAGTAAAGCTAGGCCTGGACAAAATACTAATCCCACCACTATACTGTAATTATTGTGCAATGATATACCTTGTAATTTATTAACTAATTGATGTCTATGGGCTGGACATGGATTAGTCTAAATTGCAGTGCTAATGATAAACATTCATAAAACCTAAGCTTAGTCTTAATCTGGGTATTGTAAACTACTGAATCTGTGTTATTTTGGTAACATTACCTTACATGAACACTTTTGTAAATCAAAGCCCCCGGAAAGACTTGGTGGGTGTAGCTCAGCAGATAATACCACTACCCACCAGGGAGCCACCACCACATGTGGGAGACTGGGGTTCGATTCCTGGTCTGGGTGACTATGCTGTGCTACACCAAAGAGTCCTTGGGCAGGACTTCTAACACTACACTGGCCCACCTGTAATCTGATTATCCTTGTAAGTCGCTCTGGATTTAGCGTCAGCTAAATGCCATAAATGTAAAAGACACAAATTTGGAAAAGTTAGGAGCAGTAAGAAGGTGACAAGTTCAGAAACCAACCCCTTGTTGCTTGTGCTGGATGCAAGAAAAGTCAGGTGCGACCCAAAGACTAAAATACAGTATTAAAGGCTATGGAACTATTGAGTTCATTAAATTCAACTACTATCCAGGTATGTTTAATATGTTTGCCAAAAATCCTACCCTACCATAGCAAGGGTTAAAGGTCAGGCTTCTTATGAGACCTAACATCTGTTATGAATGAAGGTCACTCTGAAATGTTTTGCCCATTTGTCTGTTTTACTGGCACCCGTAAGCACTGAGTACATGGACCCCAGTGACGGTCATTTGCAAAATCAATTGTTGACCTTCGTTGAGCTTTGAGTGTGGTTTCAACAATCCACCGAAATCAACACAACCATTTCAGACTCAAGCCAAGTAGACGGTGACGATGATTTACATATTAACTTTCTGTCTCCCATCAAACCTAAATAAACAAAAATGTCTTTTCATGTTTCGGGAATGTTGTCTTAGCTCTGATACGCCTAAAAACAATATAGGAGAAGTGTAAAAGTCTCTAGGGCGAGCTTGCGTACTGTAACCTAAGGAACTGGTATAGTAACTTCTGCAACATTTCAGATAAGACAGGATAATACAAACGAAAAGCTGGTAAATGAGAACAACTTCAGCCATGTAGCTTTAATAAGGAAATAAATAAAGAGTAATATTACTACCTGGGTCATGTTACCAATAAATGCTACAGATTTCTATATCTTCCAACCATCTTCCTTCTATCCTAACCATCAAGCTTTTATAGCGCCACTAAAATCAAGCTACCACTTCGATGCAAAAGCCACAGTATGGTTTGTCTGTTCTGGACTACTGTAGAAACTCTACATGGCTGGCTCTGTTGTAAGTCGACCCACTCCTATGTAGACATGAAGGGCTCACTCAAAGCTAATGAAGCCCCAGTGAGTTGTAGTTATGGGTAATAATACCTAATGGAATCAATGTGTCTGTATTATATTCTGTTTATACTAATAGATTTCCCTAAATCTTACACGCTGCTCACGCCGAACATTGTATCGCTGGGTTGGCCAAACAATGGCTGCACTGCTGCGGCGCTGTGTGTGGAGTTTCTCCGTTTCGGCTGCATCCCTGTCTTAAAATTCGGACTTTTGTATTATACCTTTATGACTTGTGTGAGTAGCATTTCAAACTGTGAAATTCACCACAGAGTTCGCATGCATTAGTAGCGCAATCAAAATTAGCGAGTGATATACTGCAGGGCCACATTAACAGCACAACATTCAACGTGAAAAAGGAACAGCACAAAGGATAAATGAAAGGCACCTGAACAAAAGGAGGATAAGACACCTAGGAAGGAGACACCTGGGGCTCCAAGCCCCTTCGTGATTTCTGATTTCTGTACACAGTAGAGGTTTGCAGTCCTCTGCTGGCGTACCAGAGGGCATGCAGGCTTTTGTACCAATCAGACACATCTCCTTTGGATCACTGGAGTGTCTGACTATTGTACACAGGCGTCTAAGATAAGGGTGAGAATTAAAAAGCTAAAATTCCCAGAGGTAACCTGCTACCCCTGGTGTAAAGGTGTGACATGGGCTTAACAACGTAGAGACTGAAAGTGTAGAAGATGAGTAAAGTATTGCCGGGTATTGCAGGTGGGAAACCAACATAGAACCAAGCAGGTGGTGGTGCCAACTTTTGTTCTACTCTGATTAATTTTTTTTCTATTTTATTTTCCACTTCTAGTTTGATTTTATGAACCCAACTCAGTCATAATTCATTTCTACATCTGCTTTTTATACTGTCTACAGCTGTCCTTAGGTAGTTCATGCGTTAGGAGATATTTCTGAGAGATTCCTGCATAATTAAGAGGAAGTTTAAAGCCAAATAAGTGAAAATTTAAAACTACTTTTGAAGATTTTTCTAATCTTTAGCTCATATAGAGAAAGAATTACGATGACAACTCAATGCTACAGGTCAGAAAATCTGCGTAGCCATTAAAAAGCCACTACTGAGAAGAAAGAAAGAATTTGCAAATTAATCCAACATAGATTTGATATTCTCAGAACTGTACTGTCTGTAAAGTTCTGAGAACTGTACTGACAATCTCAGAGTCCAGACCCCAACATCACAGAATGAGATTGGACTGTGATTGAATTGATAGGAGCAAAAAATGCTATGTATAACACTGTATTATACTTAGTATTTGAGTCTTATGTAGATCAAATTGATACACTTGGCAAAAATCCACGCATCATCAAAAGAACAGCCGCACCCAGGAGGAAGTGTGGGATTGCAGTGGTGTTGGGAAGGAAGATAAAGGTTACCAGGAACAATAAACGATGGTAAATTTACACTGATAAGATCAATATTTATTGAGTTACACATACAGAAGTCTGTCTCTCAGTACGACGTCAGTATACGTTCGTTGGTGTGATATTAAGGACAGTCGTGGTAATGGTATATAGGCATGTAGTCCTGCATGGTGAAGACGCCTGCCAATAGTGCACTAACAGGATGACTCACGGAGGACACCACTGCTCACTAACTGTTTGCAATCTGGCTGTTGGGTCAGTCAGATACATGGGTCAGTAAGACCGACCTTGCTTATGTCACATGTGCGAGTGAAACTTGAATCATTAGCATATCTCACGATGTCAAACCTTACCAAACCCGTTTCATTCCTGCCGTTTGATTCCTTGTGGGTGCAGCTATTTGTGCAGCTATTCTTTTGATGATAATGTACAATGTACAGTAAATACATAGAGTATACTGTTTAACACATACCAATTCAAACTGAATGAGATATTGGATAAAAATATCTAAATAATACCATTTGAAGCTTCGTTTGTAAGATTTACATCTATACTGTGTAAGTTATTACTGTATATCAACAGAATTCCTAAATAAACTATAGAATGAACAGTATATGTGCAGTATATATTGCACTATGTGCAATAAAACTGCATAGCATAATCCTGTCTGCTGGATTTAATTTTTTTTATTTTTAGTATTTTATTTATATTTTCCTGTACTTTTTGCATAAAGATCTTATTTATTATTTGTATATTTTCCTGGCACTTCTGTTCTTCCCTCTGTGCTGCTGTAACAATGCAAATTTCCCCACTGTGGGATCAATAAAGGATTATCTTATCGTATACACTGATCAGGCATGGCATTATGACCACCACATCTATACCTGTTACCCATATTATCAGCTCCACTGACCATATAGTACACTCGGTAGTTCTACAGGTACAGGCTGTAGTCCATCTGTTTTTCTGTATACTGTATTACCCTGTTCTTCAATGGTCAGGACACCCGCAGAACCACCACAGGATCCACCACCCACACAATACCTGCTCTGTGGTGGTCCTGTGAGGGTCCTGACCACAGAAAAAAATAGGTGATGGGGGAATAAACTGTGCAGAGAAACAGATGCACCTATATGGTCAGTGGAGCTGATAATATATAATAGATGTGGTGGTCATAATGTCATGCACGATCGGTGCATGTTGAGAATGTATCAATGCTTACGTTCCTCTAAAGTCTTTCTGTGTGTAGATTACTGCAGAATAGACTCACTGCACTGCCCGACACTTTGTTGCTGGGCTTCCTGCCTGCACTGCATCACAGAGATCATGCTTGCAGAGAGTTTCACTTTGAATAATCTCCAATTAGTTCAAATGAATTCAACACAAGGCTTTAGCGGCTTGTAGCCCAGGTGGCTGAATATTAAAGAGGTAATTCCCAGGAGGAAAGGTTCAGCGTGACAACTGCATTAAGGTTGCACTCTGCTGCCTGAATATTCGTGACCTACCGATTTCAAAGTCACGTGCCAAAATGGGCTGTGTTAAATTAGCACCCACAGTGCTGAACTGGTCCTCAGCGTACACCATACAGTTCCACTGATCTCAGGTGTTCACTGTAGGTGCTAATTTTCACTGTCCACTAGTGGAGCCCCAACTGAACATCTGCGCATTTGAATCTGATTGGTAAAGTCTAACGTATCGTCGACTGGCCGTCGATTTATGCTTTTTTTATAACCCTCAACCTTTTATTTTAGAGAAAAAAGACGAAGAGCCAATATCCTCCCCACAGCGCACAGCAAAAGACAAACAAAGCCATGAAATGTAATGAAAATGGAACAGAAATGCACCAAACTAAATACTATCTAAACATTCTGTGCTACTAAATTTTCCGATTGGCCTACCAGACTTGAAACCATCATCCAATTCACAGTCAGAATGCTGTTGGAGGTAAACACATGCATTGTGTATGCACCTTGTATGTCCCTTATATATATTATATGGTTCTTCAGCAGAGTGACTGACAGAACTATTTATTCTTCTGGGTGAAGGATGTACGTACGACTGTTAGTTGTTCCGCACCATGACCCAAACGCTGTATATGTGAAAAGCCGGCACTGGGTCACTTGCACAATGGTGAGGTAGCATAGGTGAATCAGGTGTATGTGTCAGATTAAAGGGACATGAAATTGAATTAATATTAGTATTACATTAATATTAAATTATTTACACCAAAATTGGTGATATCATTGTTTACTAGGACTAACGATTCAGACGAATCAGGGTCATCCCTATGCCACAGCCTTGGTGAACACTGAGCTTACAACTGTCTCTATAACCACCAATGGTATCTACTTTCCCTTGGACATGGTGCTAAACGGCCTGAGGATCCATCTGCTTGAATCCATCTCTGTGCTCATGCGAGTAGAATTTGTGAGGCTATGAGACGGCTTAGTCCCTGCCTGGCTCTGTTAAGCTCCAAAAGCTCCTTTTCTAAACATTTTAAAACAACTGCCAACGCTGGTGTTAGGGTTGTTGGATGACCGTGCTCTGGCCTTAAGGGCCTGTATACCACATAAGAGGTATAACTGAACGGTCTCTGTTAAGGACGCACTAAATTTCAGCAAGTGAAAAGGAATAAAATGGGGCTTTGGGGACATTTTGACTAAAAACTGACCTACAACAACATGTCATATGTTTTAAAGAATAAGAAGGGTAATGAAGAAGTGATTACAAGCACTGTCTCCATGTGGAGCCAATTCAGGAGGGGGGGTATTTCAAGTGGGTTGTTATTGGAAGGGACGAGGGGGGTGAGGGTGATGAAGTCCAATAGATAGTCATTGTCCCAACAGATAGTCTTCGATCTTTGTGAGCTATTCATGATTGGACTTTCCTGCTTAACGGAAAAACAGGCTCATCTAAAATTATTAAAAAAAAAAAAACAAAAAAAAAAACTGTAGATAAATGATTATTTATTTTATTTATCATTTACATGTATTATTATTATTATTATTATTATTATTACTGTTATTAGGGTTTTTTTTATGCTTAAGAAGCTGCAAAAAAAGGCAAGGTATCCCTAAGGCGGCATCCCTAAACCTCGGCACTCATTAGCAATGCAAAGATAGATTAATATGCACGATTATGCAAATCGTAAACGCCCCCTTGGTGCCTATTTCTAAACCCCGTCGCCCACCCCCATCCCTGACTACCCCGGCATTCTGCTTTCGCTGGTGGTTTAGCTGACTCTACCGTCCACTGCTAATGAGAAAACTGAAGCAAAAGCAGTTTAAGATAACAACCTACACACAAATAATGAGGTCAGATTTGAGTCTTTATCCTCAAAATTTGCATCATAAGCTTTACTGAGCCTGAACGAAACTATGCTGTGAATCTGTAGCATTGGAGCAGTGCTTACAACAGCTCTACACTGAGCTTGACAGTTTATAAGACATATATATATATAAATATAAATTTGGCACTGCCACTATTTTAAATACCAATATGGTTCCTTTATTTTATCAAACAGCTCACTGCACATCCTGACTGAGAAAATGTGTTTTTAATGGGGGGAAAAAAATGTCATATAAAACACATTTTTGAAAGCAGGGGGTCTTTATCTACAACTCAGGAGCTTCTCCGCCATTTCCATATTTCATGGTTGGCACAAAAGCTGGCAAATGTGAAACCCATGGGGGTGTATACCATTTGGGAGTACATTTCAATTCACTGGATTAAACCTACTTTAAAACTAAACCTCAATGTCAACACTGTTAAACCATCCAACATGTAATTTGGACCTAAGCTTGGGTCCAGAAATCTCAACCTTAGCCTTACTCATCAGGCATCTCAAGAGTACTGATCCAGGATAAGTGTATCAGCAGTACAGGCTCAGTTCTTCCCACACAAACACATCATCACGCTCCACAACGCTGAGCTCAACGAAAACATTCCCTTTGCTTTTAGAACATGTCCGGGCTAAGCCTCTAATTACTGCACAAAGCTAAAAAAAAAAAAAGCCCAAACACAATGAAACAATGTGTGATTATTCATGCACGGGCCGAGGGCAAGGTCAGGCAAACCGTCAATGTGCAAAACTAATTAGCTGGAGATGCGTTTGGCTGGGAGGCCGGGGCAGTACGAAGCTGAGGCTGCAAACCGTGCAGTAATTGATGAAATCAAAGTGTTTAAGGTCCTTCACCGGACTCATGCATTCAATCACAGACACATTTAGCCAGAGATGAACCCTATTAAACCGCTCACAGGAGCCGACATGTCCCATTTACCGTCTGGTGGAATGGTTGCGGCTGCATTGCAGCAGTGATCGCTCCTTGTTCATAGCCACGTCTGCTAGAAAACAATTATCTTAGAGAAGGGAAAGGTGTTCGTCCTTATCACAATAGAAGTTTAGCCGCTGAGAGCATTTGATCGTGCATTATCTTCCGGAGACACAAAGCGTGTTACTTCACCCTCGCAGTCAGCCTCGCTCCGGCTTTTTTTCCCCCTCTTTTCCTAATGGCATATTCATTCAGTTAAGATCTTCCATTATAGAGGGCTGTGGTGATTATCAGAACAGGAACTTAATGAAGCAATCTTCTCTTCCTCTGACCGTGAAATACCCAGCTACCAATTACAGTCTCGGCGCAAAGGGGATTCAGAGCCTGCCCTGGATTTCCTCGTATGATATGGTTCATTTTAATGCCATCATTTTATAGCTCATCTCCAGCACAAATGCCACAATTATATGTAAGCAATTAGTGCTGAAACAAGCGCTTAAAGAGGGAAATATTTGCTCTATCCAGGGCCGGGAGACGATCCTATTACTGCCAGTCTCTCAAGGACGCCGGCGATAAAATAGAATTTTCCATGTCGGTTCAAAACAAATTTATTCTGGCCCGGCTGCCGCCGTGGAGGGCGTAATTCTATTTTGCAAAGTACCGTGATAAAACCTTTTGGGTGTTTTGATTATTCTTGTAATCTGTTTTCCATGCGCATGTATTAGAAACGCCAGCGGGGCCTTCAACTTCGAGGAGCGGGGAATTTGGGAGAAGAGTGCCTTTCCTCACTGCGATTCAGTTAAGCCTGCCTACAGCGCTCCGAAACACAAGCCGAAACACACGCCTCGGGCCTTTTATGTATAATGCATCACAGATCATTATTTTAATAAACATGCTTTGCATACAGCCCATGAGTGATACAACTGCTCAAACAATAAATAACAAACACAGGCATTTAAAAAATAAATAAAGAAGCCTGATGAAAAACAACACGGCTCTCACTCATCCGAAACTGAATTGTCTTCATAGGCCTTGGTGCTTGGTAATGTGAAGCACATTTCACTGTCTTGTCTCCTTCAGCGGAACTGCCATTTGTATTATGACGACTGTAGCCTACAATTCATCAGTGAAGCAGTTTACTGTGATACATAGCTGGGAAATAAATAAAAATAATAAACGACTCATGTAGCCTGTAAAACATCATCAAAGCCATGACGGTATCCCCTGCTGAAACGGGTAATGTTTACTTTGGACTTATTTGTTCACGTGTTAAGATACAGCTGGTTGCTTCCTTGCAGACTGCATGCTCCAGGGTCTGTCTCACAAGGCTAACCCAACCATAACACACCATTCCTGACACAGTTTCAGTCTCACAAATCCAATCATGTTTTCCGTTCAGCCAGGTTTACACACTCGGGCTGTAATCAGCTCCCTGGACATGCACACGAAAGTGTGGTGTTCACAACAAACAGTCAATCCTGTGATTCATGTGACCGACACCACAAATATCTCGATCTCCAGATGTTCACAAGTCGCTTCACGCAAGCCCACCAGGTCTCAGGTCTCTGGGTAGTCCAATCTCAGATGAAGCTCAGGTCTCTTATGC
Source organism: Prochilodus magdalenae (assembly GCA_024036415.1). Classification (NCBI taxonomy): domain Eukaryota; kingdom Metazoa; phylum Chordata; class Actinopteri; order Characiformes; family Prochilodontidae; genus Prochilodus; species Prochilodus magdalenae. Next base: position 29,140 of record JAMWET010003157.1, read on the forward strand.
TAACCATACACTAGAAGACTTTGTAAAGACTCTGAAAAGACTCACACCCTTTGACCTTTACAGATAATGTGTCATAACAGAGTTTTAGTCACAGAGTATGAGTTTGACAGCCAGTAATAGTGCAATCCACTGGACGCCAATATGAGGTATTGGATTGCTTAGGTGTAGCTGTAAGACTTTTGGCGTTATGTGGTCAAATAGTTCTCAAACTAACTAGCTGGTATACCGGTGCTCGAGTCACTGGTTAGCAGTAGGGGTCTACGTTCATCAGAAGGCAGCATTCTGATCTTAACCAGCCCTGAGCCAGTGTTGGCCCGCTGGCGGCTGACGTCTCATATGGGAGTACACGATTTGTAGCCATGATTTAGCGAGCAGCGGCAAGTGATACAGAACAGAACGACAAACTGAGTTGAGATTCTTTCACCTTTATCTAAAAGAATTATGACACCGTGAAGCGACCTTCTAAACAACCGGCCAATAAATTCTTCAGACTAACTGTAGACATGGGGGTCTGGGGTCCCCAGCCTCTGGACAGCTAGAAAGGATCTGTTCTAAAAACGTCCTGAGAACACGCAATGCAGTTTTCCATTGATGTTTTCAGCAGGAAGGCCCCAGTAACATCCATAAACCATTTTCTGGGAACGAATTCTTCCTTTGCTGGGGAAGACTTTTTGTGCAGTGGTCCAAATCTCCCATCATCATATCTTGGGGGAAAATTAATAAAATTAAACCTGCATCAGTGAATGTGGGCCGTGATCAAAGCTAAAGGCGGTCCAATGAAATATCAGTGTGTGACTTTTTTGGCCAAGCAGTGTGGTTAGATTTACAGATCACACCTGCAAGAGACTAACTTAGGCCGATGTCTGCTAGTGTGAATGTATGGCGAAGCATGCCAGGTGTGTGGCAATGGTGAGGTAGCTTAGTAAAAGGTGGTCCTAAAAAATTGCTGTCTAATCAACTACTGCTTCATGAGACAGACACCAGATCCGTCAGCTTATGTTGCCTCCATGAAAACATGCACAAAGTCCTGAAAAGAGTGAAGCAAGCAAACCCTTACAGAGATGTAGGTGCTAATTTGTTTCGATCAAACACTTTAATAACTCTTTGTGCATACAGGTACCACACAAGTGTGAACGCTCCACCATGCGCCCAGGCTGCTAAACAAACAGCATGACTCATAAAGCCATAATGGATGTTAAACAAGTATGACACCATCATCAAAGCCTAACACTTTAACTTGACAAGCAGCATACATCCCACTGCACACAGATCCTTACACTAGCAGGCGGAAGATTCAGGTGCAATACCTACAATGTCATTTATTGATCCGGGTTGTTAAATGAGTAGCCTTGCTTGTTGCCAGGTTTACAGCTCCATTATCCACACTGAATATGACATTAGCTGAGCTCCAAAGAGCTATTGGATTTACATCCGCATTATGAACTGCGCCTGCTTTCAGAACAACAGAACTGGGCAAGCCAGAGGCCTTCCCATCTTCAAGGCACCAAATATAATCGCACGACTATGCGAAGCAGGAACGTAACCAATCAACTGATTAAGCGCTAACCAAGAAATAAGCACCAATGTTCCACCATTGCTATTAACGGTTCCACCAATGCAACATCATCAAAAACAATAACATAAACGAGTCTTTTGGATTAGCGCAATAGGCCATTGGTTCCTCTAGACAGGTTGACCAAAAAATCAAGCATGCTGCTAAAAATAGTGGTGTTCAAAGCTTCTATTTCAGGAGGACGATACCACGGTACAAATATTCCATTCCAAAAGCTACAAAACCATCTGCAAGCGATAAGAGGCAACCATGTAGTCCCTGTTCAGACTGTGTGATGACCAGCAGGGTCAGGAAATCGCACAGGGGTGCACAAAATTATAGAGCAGGACATGTGGATGGCATAAGGTTTCAAGAGCTACGCGAGCCAAAGCTAGCCCTCATGGCATTTACAGTAAAACGTTAGAGCTTCAGAATATCACTGGCCTTCACTGTATACTGCAGCTCAGTTCAGCAGTTTTTGGGCTCCAGAGCTTTGTGATCAACAGCGGATATTCAAATCTGTGCCCCAGGGGGCCGGGCCCTGAGAAAATTGTTCAGAAATCCCTGTCCGAAGCTCATGTTGAAAGCACATCCGCAGCTTTATCTGCTCCACAGTCTAAATCTCCAAGCTAGCTGCTTCATGCAATCACACAAGCTACATGGGGGCAAGTAAAAAACCTGGCTCAACAAGGGCTGGAAGGGGTGTGGATACTTTCGGGCCAAAGCGTTGTCCTACTTCTGCCCCTCCTTTCAGTATGCAATTCCCTCTATAGTTGCAATGTGATGTTCCTGACAGTAAAGCTTGTGCTTTGAGGGTTTACCTTGGGAATTGCTCCAAATGAAAGAAGAAAAAAAAAAAAAACATCAAAAACTACAGATGCTAATGAATAAACTATCAGTTCTGACTCAGCCTAATGTTCCTTGCCATGTTTTACTCAGTTCTCGCTGGCTGCCTTTTTTTTTTAGCCTAACCGCCTCTTTGTTTTTTCAAAGATCTTTAACACTCAGCTGCCACTTCTCTACATTACTTCTTGGCATTTGTACAGCGTAACACCAAATAAACAAAAAAGGCTCTTTTCATATCCACCCTCCTCTCATGTTCATTTGAATTGCGTTGGCTGTTAGGTTCCCCTGTAGTCCTCTGGCTCGGAAAGAGGCCTCAGAACCGCAGATCGTAAAGATCCCCCTCGAGACCCCGCATGATGCTCCTTCTTATGAATATGTATGTGCACCCCGCTGCATCTAATGGTCAGGATGTGAAAAATGGCTCCGATTCGGGGCCTCGGGCTAATACCCCCTGGGAATCCAGCACTAATCAAGCCGTGGCTTTTTTCAGGAAGCGAGAGGTGCCTTTGCTATCAGCTGTAAATGCAGGCACATCCAAGATGAAGACGTTAGCAGCAGGGATGCTAACACGCAGGGGAATGGGGGTGGGGGGAGCCCTAGGTACAGCACCAACGGTCATTTGTTGGCAATACAAAGGTGACAGTTTCGTTTAGCCTGTCTAGTTTAGCCTAGCAATATGGACTAATTACCAGTGTTACCATCGCACTGCCACTTACCATGGTTATGATAATGTGCCACAGTTAGCATGGCTGTGCCAGTTTTACCCAGCAACTACAGAAACTGGAACGGTGATTGGCAAAAGGGCTCATTTGCATAAAGCAGCCTTCTGCGATTATTACTGCAATGGTCAACCCTCTGGTAACGATCCACATAAGATATACTTTATTACACAGACCTCCAGTCGTCCAGCTCGTTTGGAAGCCTTGGTGTCATTTGCTCGTCTTAAACAGCGCCTGGTTTTAAAACAGCTTAACAGCAACAATGCAGCGCCAGATAAAAGCTACAGTATTTTACTCTTAACCAGCCGCATTCACTCTGAAACAGCGTCTCTTGTTCTCTCGGTCGCTGAAATCCTATTAACAATGGTTCAGCAAACAGACACAATGACCGCCCGCACACAAATATCGAAAAGGCATCCACACATTTCTCCCACAGTGGGCATAAAAGCCGCGTCGATTTGGAAACACTCTAATTAATGTAACGAGGCGGCCAACGCTTTTGGAGAAAATAAACACCATTTCCAAATTTGCCGGCCTCCGTGCAAATCTAATTGAGCCGCGAAGAGTGCAAGCTGATGGATCAATTTTCAGCATGCCAACTTTGATCAGTCTACGGGTTAACAGTAACACACAAACAGTCTGACAATGCTTCTGTATTTACATCCCTGTATCATTAACTCCTCGCCAGTGGCTCTGACCACATTTTAAAGGAGCCAGTAAACAGGACTGCAAACCCATCCAGGAAAAAAGAAAGGCAGGAACCAGGAGGTAATTGTTTCCCCTTTTTCCGACTTGCTGCATTTCCTGTTATACTAATGGCTGACATTTGTGTATTTGAGCTAATAGCATGAAATTAGCCAGGGTTTGTGTCAATCATACGGCCTTAATCACAGTGATTTTTTAATCAAGGAGACTATTATCAAGCAGTACCGCATTACGATACCATATTAATAAAACTGAAAGCATCTGACCAATCTAAAGCGCTTTGACCACAATGCCTTGACCACTCTGAAGGCTGCACAACATGGACATACGTGTATTGTGCTCTCCGGTTGCATACAGGATGACATTTGCTTGATACGTCTATTTTTCACAAAAAGATATTATCCAAAATGATGAATCCAAATGGTTTACGGTCAAAGTTTCATACAGGTCACCGCAATAGACCCAATTCAAATATGGTAATTATGCTCTCTAATTAAAAATGCAGGCATTAAACATGCTTATATGTGACAACCTTTCTTAACGGTTTCTGAACAGACAGCAACCCCAACTTAAAGGCCAGTCTGTCACAGAATTGCTAGTCGTTTTGTCATGAGGGTGCTCACACTGGATAATAACACAAAGAGCATATAGAGTATAATACACATAATGAGTTTCGGTTATGAATAAGGACTCCTGGATCGCCCCAGTTATCAAGTGATGCAAACAAAGCTAAACTTACTGAACCAGACACGTTTGTGCTTCTGTGCACGCAAAAACACAAACTGGGGATGGATATGTGGTTAAGTGACGCAGATAACTTAAAATTGTGACTTGCAATTATAAAGAGAGTGGCTTGACATTATGAAGACGATACCGACTATTATACGCTTGTATTTTACACACTGCTCCACTGTCTCTGTGCTCTGCTGTCGGGGTGAGTTATTCTTTGCTTGTCTAGCTCTGACTGGCTGTTGTTTGAAACACTCATTGAGTCCTCTCATGTCTGGCCATCTCACACTGCCGTGTTTTTTAAACATGTCAAAATCAGAAAGCCAAAGATTGATAAAAATTTGTCACGGTGGGATAGAACTGGGCAAGCCCAGCCTTAGTAAATCAGTAATGTGTCATGGTACGACCAAATCGATTAACTACTATGGGTGAATATGAAAACCTGAATCCATCAAAAAAGATGGGATTCAAAAAGATGACCAAAGAAAGTCAGGAGTCCTTTACTGACTGACAATCCATATACTGTGCAGGCCTATATGGTAGTTTTAGTAGTTTATCCTATGCCACAGCTGAAACTCTTCCTCAGTTACAGTAGCAGTGTGCCACAAATAACCACAGAAAATGCGACGTACAGCCATGCTAACACTACGCCATTTAGCTGTTGAAAGTGAAAGGCCCTCGACCACCTCTTGCTGTCTAGTCCACTGCAGCTGAAGTAGCCCACCTGATTTTTGAAGCAGCAGACATAAAGGACGGACGGTCTTTTGGGGTTTGCTTTGACATCAGAGCGTGCATCACGGACGGCACAGTCAGAGCCTTGTGCACAAACCAATCCAAGGACCAGCTGGTACTCAAGTCTGAATGACTAATATTTTCCAAATTCCTGCAGTGTCTGACTGTCGGGGGTACGAGTGTATGACACAAATGACTTGAGAAATTCGCCAAAGCTTAAGCTGGCTTCTCATCTGTGACAGCAGCTCCACCTTAAATGGTGCAAGCTGCACATACAGTGGTTACATACAAAATGCCCGGATGTAACTGCTGCTCCATTTAAGGCGGGATAGAACATTTAAGGCTGAAAAAAACGTTGCCAAAGAAGAATTCGGCCCAAGTTTAGAGAGGAAACGACGTTCAGCACTAATTTTATGCCAGGTTCATGTGGCTTGGGTTAGATGTCAGTTTTAGTTAGTTAGTTTGGTTTTTGCCATTTTACACAATAAAACAATTTCAGATTTACATTAGATTATCTTTAAACGTGAAGTGACACCCCTTCAAACCCCTGCTGATCTACAAACAAGTTAATTTAAACATCTAAAAAGGGTTTATTTAAAAAATATATATCTATACACACAGCAACATACACTGTAATTATAGCATTCTACACATTTCTGACCATAACACTCGCTACTACTACTGTTAGGCAGGCCTCAAATTTGGTATGATCCCTCCATTTTTTCTCCTAATCTGTTTCGAAATGCTGAATTTGCCGCAATTACTCACCAGATATAAACATTAGGGTTAATCAATGACAGCCAGTGTCAGTTTGCTCTGTAAGGCTTTAACAAGGCCAGGCTTTCTCCGAGCCCCATGGGGGTCATAGTCTTCCAGCACGAATCTCGGCACGTTTTCAAATCCACCCCTCGCTTATTTTCAACAACGTCCTCGTCAACACATAATATCCATTATACAACTCTCTCCCCGTCTCATTAGGTCTTGTGCCCTCTCCACGGATCTTTGGCTCCATCTCTATCCCTCCGTTTGCCTCTCCCTGTCTGTCTTCAGCAGACAAGCAAACACACAGCAAAGCCAACACAAAGGATGCGCCAGCGCGTTCAGAAAAGCTGCTGAACTTACCTGCAGTTTGGCGGTGGATCTAGAGTGATTTCTGCAAGCTCCTTTTGAATTCTGCAAGGCAAGGAGGAAAAGACGTACTGTAATGTCTGACACAAGTAATTGGTTCGCTCTAAATCCAGGTGAAAGTAAACCAGTGTAGGCTTTAGAGCTTATTCAAGGAATTAAGAAATCAGCTGGCAAAAGAAAAAAAAATACAGAGTGAAGGGAAATAAAAACCCTTTTTGTACCAGTGTAGTAACTATTGTTACGCAAACACAAGGTCAAAACCATAAAACCAACAAAAACGCCCATGTGTAAGAGGGAATTCTCATTGTACCATTCACTTAAATATATACAACACATAAATAGAGCTCTGTTTACAGAGAGACACGCAAGAGGTTTCGGTTTCGCTACCTAGCCATGTCTCACATCCCCCATTCACACATTGTGAACGACTACTGTTGTAACCTACAGTTACATATACATAGCAACACCAACGGAAGTACACGCTGTCAGTCTGCGGAGAATGTTAGTGTGACATTGCAGAAAGGATGTGGGAAAACTATTGCTCTAAGCTGCTTCTCAAACAATCCCCAAGTTCTCATTTTTAAAACCCAAAAACCCACATTCACAGGCTGCTGTGATTTTTCTATGTCTTTAGTTTTCTCCACTCTCTTTCTTCTTCTCTTGATGCCCTGACAGCTAAAGCCTTGCCCTAGGGCCGCTCCGACTGAACAATGCCAGACAACAGACCAAATAAAAACTAAAAAGCCCTCATACAGCCCGGTCCAGCTCCAGCACTCAGCCTTTCCCCCACATTCAAAGCAAAGGGAACTAACTGCTGTAGACACTGTTATGAAAGGCACCACACCTCAAGCAAGCCTTCGCATTGGACTGCTTCTATTGGGGCCTCGCACAATCCTCATCTCCGCCAGCAAGGTCGGATCAGAGAAACTTTAAGGAGACTCAATAACATAGTAGGTATAACAACAAAAGACCACTCTCCACTTGTGCCACGGTCACCATTGCTCTCCCAAGTCTATGGGTCTGGCTTACGGATCTATTAAGGCTGTAGGGAATTCATTGTGAACAGGAATTCAAGTAAATACTCGTGCTACTGGGAATGCTGTCTTGTAAAGCCCAAGGTTTCAGGCACATCTGTTCAGAAAACTCTACGCAGCCCATAAAGACAGAGATCTGTACCCGAGTGGACTGATGGAGAGGACGTTCTGTGGCCTTCTCTGTCTGACGACTCTTAATAAAATAGGCCCTCGTGAATAATGACACTCAGTGCTGAACACCGCAGTCATATCTCAGATCGTTTCATATCACAACAACACAACCTCATTCTTCTACTATCAAGCTTATATCATATCATTATATATATATATATTGTTACAGACAGAATGGGATTTTTCTGGGTATGTTAGAAAGGCTGTCCACACTCTCGCCGTAGTGTTAAAATATAGCACAGTAGGCCTACAAACTCAACTGCAATTAAAGATTAAATGATCACTGATGACCAAATTAACATGCCATGGAATTATTAATTAGGGATTAATAAAGAGTCCATAGACTCTTACCTATTCACAAATCCGCCTATAGATTCATGTAGTATGTTAACTGTGCTGTAAATGAACAGCCTGCTGTAAATCCACGTTCTTCTGATGTCATAAAGACCAGCTCATTTACAGGCATCTGCTTATTCAGCCTACAGCAGTTGAGCTCAACCCATCCACACTGAAGTTATTATCAGGAGCGTTTCAGCCTGAGCTGCTGTTTGAATGAACCAAAACACCAAGCGTCCAATCAAAGGTCATTTACATAGATCACTCTTAGGGTATGTTTACACCAAACGACCAGAGAAAGGATTTCACTTGACTGGATGAAAGCCTGATGTAACCAGTATTGTGATCGGATTAAGCCCAAATCGCGCAAGCCACATTTGGGTCCATGTGTAAATGCAACATTTGGTTATCCATACACAGTTGGGCAAGTAGAAATGTGTCTAGGAGGAACAAGGAAACAAGGAGGCCGAAGACAGAGGACACCCGAAGATGAAGTTAGCTCCAAACTAAAGGCCTTCTTGCACTACAGGCGAGACTGTCCACTTGAATTGTACCAAGAAAAAGAGTGAACAACAGTAAAACCGAAATGACTGATGCGCATTTTAGATGGAAAAAACAGAATCCGATCTCATCCGGTCACGCTGGAGATCCGTTTTAGTGAAAAGTGTCAATGGAATCCAGCCAAAGGTTATCCAGATGCAATTCGGACATGAAACACATGCCCATGCAAGGTCTCAGCCTGTTAATGACGCTGTTGTCTAGTGCTTAAAACTTTGAGGGGAAAAATAAAATGAGAGGGAAAAGCAGCGCAGCGCTGAAGTTCTTCACACAGCGTGATCATTATTAGTTAGTTAGCTTTATGTCGGTTTAGCGTTCAAATAAACCGATTCCTAGATCCCTCTACGTCCAAAACCTACGTCCCTGCCGTCTTCCTCCCTGTGACGGAACTCACCTCTTGGCACTGGTGGAGAGTTTGGCAGCGGTTTTACTCGAGATCTTGGTTTCTTTCTTTTTGGGCTGTGCCGGCTCGCGTTCCTGCTCCGGAGGGGCAGTCTCTCTCTGTTCAATGTCCGAGCTTCCTCCGCTTGTGCTGGGGCTGTCGTCTGGTCTCTGCACCTCACTGGACATCTTGGCCCTGCAACAGCACGTCCAGATTGACACGTTACATAAATGTACCGCAGGCTTAAGGTCAGCGTGGTGAAGATGATTATGATTTCTGTCTGCACTACGGGAGCAAAAATCTGTGGTGCCTCGACCTCACGACTGCATCAATTGTGGAATGTTATTATCTGGTATAACCTATTACTACATTTCAATAGATAGTCATCAAGATCTATTACTAAATAAAATCCTTGGCTTTTATTCCACACACACTGCACTACACTTAATATAATCAAATAAGACTGATACAGCTGGTCAGTGTTCTTGAAGTGCTGATGATATTCATGGTATGTCCTGGAGGACACACAATGCAAAGCCCCAATTTGGTGAACATTCTCTCTAAATCAGAATCTAATCAAATCACAGGGAAAGTTGAGATTTCATGAATCTTTTCCTACTGAATCATAATCAAAAACCTTTCAGGGGAGAACAAAGAGTCGCTGGAGGACCTTTAGACGTCACTCAAAAACACATAACGACGTTACAGAGCAATGCTGTCAGCCTGGCAAGTGTGGCGTGTGAAATGAAACAGATTCCACCCCACTAGAATCACAGCGAGCTAGCGGCTGGCGTCCGCAGTAAACCAAGAGCTTCCAAAGGTCTTGAGGAGAAACATAGCGTGAAGATTCCCTAGCTATGGTTTTGTTCTGTTCCAGGCCCGAGCACCTGAGCCGGTTTTCAAGCAATCAACTGCTTAGCTCAAGAACAAAGAAGTGAACTAGCTCGGGGCTGCAGTACACCAGACTAGAACGTCAGAACGTCAGCATGAAGACGGTAATCAGGTCCACCTTACCCGTCATGCACTATATCCCAACCGACAGAGCCCGATGTCGAATTTGATAAATGTCTGCTGTTTTCCATCCCAAGCGGACTGAATTATTCTTACAGTTACTCATATTTTTCTTCAGCATCACACAGAACATCACAGGCTGAATTATGGAAGCCTTGAGCGTTTCAAACTTCCAGAAGCAAGACAGCTGCAGTACAGCGTGCAGCCTGGTAAACCACTTCTCCAGTGGACTAACACACCAGCTTTGTTTAACAGCAGGTATCAAAGCCATGTGTGTGGTCGGCTGGAAAGCCGCGGAAAAGCCTTTTCTGTCTTGACACGGCCAGACTATGTTTCTATCAAAGGTGATTTCTTTTATGAACCGTTTGTGTTTCACCAAACAATGAGCATCAGCGTTTTTCACCGTTTGATAAATACCCCTGGTCACTGATTTTCATCTCAGCCCCCGAGCTCCCTGAATTATTCCAACAGCCTCTCATTACGAATACAAAAGGTCCCTCTGAGCATTCTTTATCTAGATCTTCTACATGAGACCATTTTGTGGCCATGAGGAAAACCTTCTCCGCCTGTTACTCCTGGTAATGACCACGACGTAGAAATGTCTGCTTTTCAGCTGCTGAAAGGAACAAGGCCTGTCTAATCTGATGTTGTCACCACAAACTGACACTGAATCAACGTGCTGTCATCACTGTTCTCGTCCTCTTTGTGAAGGACCCCTAATTCCACTGTTAGGAGAAACGAGATTCTCTTATGCGTCTTCGTTCCTCACTGTTTCCTGGTGCTCCTGTAGCGTCTCTCCTTTTGAGTCGGATACCCTCAACGTTTCTCACTTAGAGAAATAAGGTGGGGTTCCCTTGACCTTCGGTTCTTTACAGTAAGGAGTTTCTGCTTTTGAGTTTTGGTTCCTCTCCGTCTTTCCCCATGTCTCGTTTAGTGTTCCTTTCTCCCTATGCACTTAGCAAGTTATTTACGTTTTGAATTTTGGTTTCATCTCCCCAGTGGGTTTTTTTTTTTGGGTGGGGGGGCTCTTTTCGAGTACCAGACCCTTTTAGTGGTCCTCCTTCTTGTTCTTAGTGATTCCTGTAGTGGTTCCCCTACATGCTCTAGGGGTGTTTCCCTTAGACCCCTGGTTTCTCCCAGTCTTTCTTCCTCATGCTCTATTTAAATCTTCCTCGTGCTCTTGTGGAGTCATATAATTTTTACTTTGAGTATTTCTTACTTTGGTTTTTTAGGAGCAGAACCTCACAGCGGTTCTTCTTTCTGCTCTTAGTGTATTTTTCTGTTGAAGTTTTGGCGCCCTTTAGTGTTTCTTATAGAACATTCCCCCTCTTGGTTGTCTTAAGTGGGTCTCCATTATGCTCTTAGGGAGCGTTTCCTTTTGAGTCTTGGTTCCGCTCAGTGGTTCTCCTTCATGCTCTTAGAAAAGTGCCTCTATTTAAATATTGGTTCCTCCACTGTTTCTCCATTATGCTCCTCTACAGTGTTTTTTTATTTAAGTCTTGGTTCCTGTAGAGGTTCTCCTTTAAGCTACAGGGGTCAGCGCCTCAATTTATTCTTGTTTCCTTTTGAGTCCAGGTTCCTTATCTGGTTCTTGCTCATGTTCTAGTCTGTCTACTTTAGGGGTTTCTTACTAGAGCTTTTCGAAGGGGTCCTTGTGAGTCTTGGTTCCTTTCAGTGGTTCTCCTTCAAGCTCCCAGAGAGGTCTTTTTCATTTAAATATTGGTTCCTTTACTGGTTCTCTCTCATGCTCTTACTAGGGCTTTTAGGAGGGGGTCCTTCAGAGTCTCAGTTCCCTTCACTGAGCTCCTTCCTCATGCTCTAACGGAGCTTCTCCTCTTGAGTCTCGTCTCCTTCCAGAGTTCCTTCCTCATGCTCCTAAGGAGCTTCTCCTCGAGTCTCGTCTCCTTCCAGAGTTCCTTCCTCGTGCTCCTAAGGAGCTTCTCCTCGAGTCGAGTCTCCTTCCAGAGCTCCTTCCTCATGCTCTTAAGGAGCTTCTCCTCTCGAGTCTCGTCTCCTTCCAGAGTTCCTACCTCATGCTCTAACGGAGCTTCTCCTCGAGTCTCGTCTCCTTCCAGAGCTCCTTCCTCATGCTCTTAAGGAGCTTCTCCTCTTGAGTCTCGTCTCCTTCCAGAGCTCCTTCCTCATGCTCCTAAGGAGCTTCTCCTCTCGAGTCTCGTCTCCTTCCAGAGTTCCTTCCTCATGCTCCTAAGGAGCTTCTCCTCTTGAGTCTCGTCTCCTTCCAGACATCCTACCTCATGCTGCTAAGGAGCTTCTCCTCTTGAGTCTCGTCTCCTTCCAGACATCCTATCTCATGCTGCTAAGGAGCTTCTCCTCTTGAGTCTCGTCTCCTTCAAGAGATCCTACCTCACGCTCTAACAGAGCTTCTCCTCGAGTCTCGTCTCCTTCCAGAGCTCCTTCCTCGTGCTCATAAGGAGCTTCTCCTCTTGAGTCTCGTCTCCTTCCAGAGTTCCTTCCTCATGCTCTTAAGGAGCTTCTCCTCTTGAGTCTCGTCTCCTTCCAGAGTTCCTTCCTCATGCTCCTAAGGAGCTTCTCCTCGAGTTGAGTCTCCTTCCAGAGCTCCTTCCTCATGCTCTTAAGGAGCTTCTCCTCTTGAGTCTCGTCTCCTTCCAGAGTTCCTTCCTCATGCTGCTAAGGAGCTTCTCCTCGAGTCATGTCTCCTTCCAGAGCTCATCCCTCGTGCTCCTAATGAGCTTCTCCTCTCGACTCTCGTCTCCTTCCAGAGTTCCTACCTCATGCTCCTAAGGAGCTTCTCCTCTCGAGTCTCGTCTCCTTCCAGACATCTAGTCTTAAGGAGCGTCTCCTTTGAGAGTCTCCTTCCAGAGCTCCTACCTCATGCTCCTAAGGAGCTTCTCCTCTCGAGTCTCGTCTCCTTCCAGACATCCTACCTCATGCTCTTAAGGAGCTTCTCCTTTTGAGTCTCGTCTCCTTCCAGAGTTCCTACCTCATGCTCCTAAGGAGCTTCTCCTCTCGAGTCTCGTCTCCTTCCAGACATCCTACCTCATGCTCCTAAGGAGCTTCTCCTCTTGAGTCTCGTCTCCTTCCAGAGCTCCTTCCTCGTGCTCATAAGGAGCTTCTCCTCGAGTCTCGTCTCCTTCCAGACATCCTACCTCGTGCTGCTAAGGAGCTTCTCCTCTCGAGTCTCGTCTCCTTCCAGACATCCTACCTCATGCTGCTAAGGAGCTTCTCCTCTTGAGTCTCGTCTCCTTCCAGACATCCTACCTCATGCTCTTAAGGAGCTTCTCCTCGAGTCGAGTCTCCTTCCAGAGCTCCTTCCTCATGCTCTAACGGAGCTTCTCCTTTTGAGTCTCGTCTCCTTCCAGAGTTCCTTCCTCGTGCTCCTAAGGAGCTTCTCCTCTTGAGTCTCGTCTCCTTCCAGAGTTCCTTCCTCATGCTCCTAAGGAGCTTCTCCTCGAGTCTCGTCTCCTTCCAGAGGTTCTTCCTCATGCTCCTAAGGAGCTTCTCCTTTTGAGTCTCGTCTCCTTCCAGAGTTCCTACCTCATGCTCTAACGGAGCTTCTCCTCACGTCTCCTTCAAGAGTTCCTTCCTCGTGCTCCTAAGGAGCTTCTCCTCGAGTCTCGTGTCCTTCCAGAGTTCCTTCCTTGTGCTCCTAAGGAGCTTCTCCTCGAGTCTCGTCTCCTGCCAGAGTTCCTTCCTCATGCTCTAACGGAGCTTCTCCTCGAGTCTCGTCTCCTTCCAGAGCTCCTACCTCGTGCTCTTAGCAAGGTTATTTTTTGGGGGGGTGGGCTTTAAGGGCTTTTAGAAACCGTTCCATTTGAGTCCTGCTTCCTTTCAGCATTTCTTTCTAGAGCTTTTAGCGAGCTGTTGCCTTGCTTCACATTTTTTTGGGTGGGGGGGCCTTTTAGGAAAAAAAACTAAGACTGCACTGAGCCGTGCCGAGCCGAGACCTCCTCGGGAGAGGGAGAATGGAGTAGGTACATCCACTGGAGTCATGTTAAAGAGGAAAAGCACATTATAATGGAGCTACAGGGCAGCGGCTATTAGCAATGACATGTTGATAACACAGCTGCTGGGCTGTGAGCTCGGAGAGGGTTTGTTATAATGGAGAAAATGGGTCATAAAGCATGTAGATGACACAGCCCACACGCCCTCCATGCCAAAATACCACTGTAGCGTTCCGGCAGCACGCTGGCACACCGGAGCCGTCGAGTATTCCCACTTTGCGGCCGTGAGGTGACTCTTATCCCCGAGTCTGTGAGGAGTTCACTGTGTTGTGCTTGTCTCGTGCTGGAACGTTAGCTAACTGCCGAAGCCGTTGAGGGGGGGCGGCTAACGTTAGCTAACGTCCTCTTCGGCGCTGAGGGGAAAATAAAACGGGCAGACGCGGTTAAAGCTGTCAGGAACAAAACCGGAGGGGGGAACATAATGAGGCTAAACCTGAATGGAAAGGCAGAGCCTGTGCTGCTGTTGTGGCGGTGGGAGGGAGCGAGGGAGAGAGCTCTTTAAGCCGAGAGAGGCCCGAGTGTGAAAATCACACCGAAGAGCCGAAGCGTTAGCACGGGATGCTAACTAACCAGCCGCTCGGCCGGGGGTCAGTGAGGGGGGGAAACGCGGCTGAACAAACGGTGTGAAATCGCCCTTAAATCGTTTCGGTGGCCACCATGAGCTCTGCCTGCTTCGGCACAAAGGCAGGCACGACCCACACACACACTCACTCACTCACACACACCCCCCAACACACACACACATCCCCCCTCAGTGGAAAACACCACTTTCCGCGGGACATTTTAGCCACTTTTCTTTCTCTCCGCGCGCCCGGGAACATTCGAGAAGGCTTTACCTGTTAAACGGCCGCCGATGTTCGAGCAGAAGCGGGTCTGATTCGACGGTTTGGAAACAAAATAAGAGAGAGAGAGAAAGAAAGAAGGAGAGAGAGATAATCCAGAGTCCAGCCGTCCGCTCGCGCCCCCGTCTCCTCGCTATTTAACTGAAGAGAGAGAGAGAGAGAGAGAGAGAGAGAGAGAGAGAGAGAGAGAGAGAGAGAGAGAGAGAGAGAGAGAGAGAGAGGCGACAACAGAAACCGAAGCCTCCGCGAGCCACACACGCTCGCGCAGCGCGTTCACGTCACGTAGCATAACGCCTTATATACAGTATATAAGATATATACGTAGACGTATCATTTCCTAAAAATGGAGGGATAAAAAAAAAGGAAAGCAGCTCCAACATGGTCAAAATGGCCCCCAAACTAAACATGCGGTTTAATCAGAGAGACTAGTTAAAGTAGGTTTGAGGTTTTATTTTAAAGCCCATTTAATTATCTGACATTTATTTTAATTCTGAGGTCTGAGGTTTACAGTATCTGTACCAATAACTGCTCATAACTTTCACATGGAACACCCCTTATAACCCCAGCATGAGTGGGCGGAGCTAAACTGCTGTAGGATGATATAGATGATATCATCACAAAAATAGCTGCACCCAAAAGGAATCAACCAACAGGAATGAAAATTGGTGGGTGTGACGTTGGGCCTGTACCTAAACCCAACAGCCATGATTACGGACATTCAGCGAGCAGTGGTGTCCTCCATGAGTCATCCTGTGAGTGCCAGCTCTGTTGGCAGGCGGCTTCACAACGTAGGACTGCAAGAACAAAGACCGCTAGGACGACTGTACTTAACACCACGTCACCGTCACCAAAGACTGCAGTGGTGTCGTACCAGACTGTCATGGAGTGACTCAGAATGGCAGCGGGTCATCTTCAGTGACGAGTCCCGCTTTAGTCTTGGTGGAGACGCCCAACGAATCCGTGTGAACAGTATGTTGTCACACGTCCAGAAGACCTGGTGTCACTCCACCTCCACCCCTACCGCACCATCTGCAGGGACTGTGTGAGGATGTTCAAGCTGCATGGGATGGATTATCACAGGACACCATTAGGAACCTCTACAGCTCCATGATGCCGATACGTCTGGCGTGTTGGGTTAGTAGGCAGACGCCATACTGAGAGACACTACTTCTGTACGTGTAGATAGACAGATAAGAAGCGAGGTCGTATTAACCCACTGAGCTTTCCAGGCTGTGGCTCAGGCCTTGCAAGCATGACTATGTTTATGGACGGCTGCCATGTACCAGCATTTGACCCTCACTTATGCGGGGACAACCCCTCACTGCTTGATTGAGTTCAGGAAGGTTTTATCAAAAAAAATACAGAGACAGACGTGATAACAGAAACCTGTACAAGCCTACACAGTAACATTTTATATAATACATATTGTTGCTGTCCAATGAAAAACATGTATCTCCACTTTTGTCCTTTACTTTTACTTTTGTCCATTTTTACTTTTATGCATCATTTGAACACAGCAGCTGCTGCTTACACTGTGCAAACATTTCATGATGAATGAACCAACAGAAATGGCCGAAAACTGTTTGGAAAGACGTCTGGTTCCATTGACTTCCATTAAAGTTAAAGGAGGTTTTTGGCCTCTCCTGTAAAGTTGCCATTTTGGAGGTACTTGTTTTTCATTGGCCAGCGACGATATACATACAGGTATAATTATCTAAAAATGGTAGAATTAAAAAAGGAAAACAGTGCTAACATGGTCAGCATGGCCCCCACACAAAGCTGAACACACATGCAGCTAAATTTACATTACATTTACGGCATTTAGCTGACACCCTTATCCAGAGCAACTTACAAGGGTATTCATGTTATAGGAAGTCCAGAGTAGTTTTAGGAGTCTTGCCCAAGGACTCTGATTGGTGTAGCACAGCATAGTAACCCAGACTGGGAATCAAACCCCCATCTCCCAGATGGTGTGGTAGCTCCCTGGTGGGTACTGGTCTTATCCACTGAGCCACACCAACCGGAAACCAGAAAGACAAGGCTCCACAACCCCAGCGGAGGATCAGACACTCACCACTGTATGCACTGTAACACACTATATGGAGCCATTTCTATCTATATTCAATGAGACTCAACTGCTGTGCAATATTTGCTGCTGCACCTCATCACCTGTATCCCACCTCTATACATCCGGGACTGAGTGCCACTAGAATCCATGCACCCTGACTGCCTATATCATCAGCATGTATGTGACTGACAGATTATCAGTGCTTATGTAGCTGCTATAAGAGAACAGTAACTGTATATATAATATCTGTACAATATCTTTCAGTATGTGTGCAGTATATATCCGTGCAATTATAGAAAATTGTTATTAATATTTTTTATATATTATATTAATAGAATATTAATTCTTATTGTATTTTATTTTTATTTTTTGCCTAACAATAGAGATGTATTATTAATTTCTATTTTTTATATTTTATATAACTTGCACTTTAATCTACTTCCTGCTCTGTGTGGGTTTACTGTATATCCTGCTGTAACAATGCTAATTTCCCCATGTGGGATAATAAAAAGGCTAGCTTATCTCATTTTTATCTTATCTTATCTTACCTTAAGTAAAAGTAGGTTTCAAGGTCCTTACTAAAGGAGCAATGAAACACTGGTGTATTTTAAGGCCCCCATGTAATTATCCCCAAAAAAAAAAAGGTTTGAGAGGTTGTATAGTATGTCGTCGCTGTCCAATGAAAAACAAGTATCTCCAAAACGGCAACTTTACAGGAGAGGCCAAAAACCTCCTTTAGTTTGAATGGAGGTCAATGGAACCAGACGTCTTTCTGAGACGTTTTGGCCCACTTCTGTTGGTCCATTCGTCATGAAACGTTCACACGGTGTAAACAGCAGCTGCCGTGTTCAAATGATGCATGGAAGTGAAAATCGACAAAAATGGAGATACGTGTTTTTCTTTGGACAGTGGCGATATGCAGTGCCTATATAGTTTCATACATTAAGCTTGGAACGCTTGACAACACAGACACGTACAGAATTAGGTGTGCTTGTATTCTTTCTTACCAGACTTGAACAGTACCGAAGCCCCCCAGTCTGTTACAGCTGAATCCAAAAGTTTGTGCACCTCCGCTCAAACGACATGTAATGTCAATTTACTGGCTGCAAATACCTTACAGTAAGTACTGCATGCTTTAATACACATGTGCTGCTAATTTAATATTTAATATATTAGAAAAGATGCACAACATTGAATGTGGTCTGTGAAAAAGTTATGGCACCTTGTTTATTTCATTTTTATGGCTCCTTTATTTATTTAATTTCAAATATATATACATATATAAAGGATTTCCATGATGATGGGTTAAATCTTTTCAACACACAAGCAGTTAGTAATTCATAACCAATCACTGTATGTGTAAATAGATCAATTAGAAGCAAGGTCGTATTAACCCACTGAGCTTTACAGGCTGTGGCTCAGGCCTTGCAAGCACGACTATGTTTATGGACGGCTGCCATGTACCAGCATTTGACCCTCACTTTTCGAAGTATGCGGGGACAACCCCTCACTGCTTGATTGAGTTCAGGAAGGTTTTTCTTCCTCTACAACACATCTCCAACACACAAGCAGTTAGTAATTCATAACCAATATACTCTTTTTTTAAAAATGGATTTATTACCTTTGAAGCATTTGTTTTTATTTATCTATACTGAACATCTGACTGCTCTTACTCTTTGCACATGTGCTGCACACATACTGTACTGTTTGCACACATCGTTTTTGTTTGTTTGTCCTTGCACTATACTCTTTATACACATACTGTATATTCTTCAATTGCACTGGAGAAGGAGCCTGACCGTGATTCATTATACTGTACAACCCTGTATGGATATAATGACAATACAGTTTAATTGAATTGAATTAAACTGAATTAAACTGAATTGAATGGAATTGAATTGAATTGAATTGAATTAAACTGAATTGAATTGAATTGAATTGAATTAAACTGAATTGAATTGAATTGAATTGAATTGAATTAAACAAAATTGAATTGAATTAAATTGAATCAAACTGAATTTAATTTAATTTAATTAAATTGAATGAAACTGAATTGAATTGAATTGAATTGAATTGAATTGAATTGAATTGAATTGAACTGAACTGAATGGTAAATTCCATATGTACTTTTTAATAGTTTAAAGTTCTATTCATATCTATATAATTCTACAGTTTTACTTTCAGTGTAGATTAATGTAAGAGATTCTAGATGAAACAAGTCTGAAGCAATTCTATTGGTCTAGTCATCTAGAAATGTATTTATAAATGCATATAATAACAATGTAAAGGATATGTACTGCAAATTACAAAACTAAACTAAAAACATGGAGAGACCAGCTTCGTACTTCAACTTTACATCCCAACTTGAATAGTGTAGCAGCTATATTCTACCAGCAGTCCACCTGAGCTAACTTAATAATATAATATTATAATATATAATATTTTTTGCCACAAAACAGCTTTAAATTAAATTTCTTTATCTTCTGTGCAATATCTACACCCTATCTGTGCATTATTTTTTAGTACCTGAGCGTTATATATCTGTGCAATTGTTAATTTTAATAGTTTGTTTTATTTTTGCCCAGCAATAAAGATGTATACATGTATATAATTTATTGTATTTTGTAAGACTTGCTAATTAGAATGTTTATATATTAGAATTTTACGTTGTCACCTTAAATATAATCATTTTAGGGCGTTTATCAGGATTAGATCAGGATATTTTTGGATTTCTGCAACAATTCTATATTTTCCATTGAAATCAATATACAGAATTCCACAGTATCCCACAGTGCTCCTGCTATGTGTTCTTCCCGAGTTGCCACCACCTTGGCCCCTTTGAAATGTCCCACTCCAGATGTGCTGCCTGTAGTACTGGTGGACGAAACACCCGAAAGGGTTGTTGAGAAACTGACCGTTGCACGCCCATTCAAAGGTAAATGCATGTGGTAAAGTGAACCACATGCAGTAAAGCCCAGGGGGTCGGGCACTGTTCTCTAGAAAGCTCCGTCCAGGCTAATAGGACAATAGAGTTCCGTAACAGAGGGGATTAGTGGGCAGTGTTGGGGGTAAAGCAGCACAAAGCAGCGCAGAGCCTCTAATAACGATAATATGAAGCTTCAGGGATAAAGAAGAAGAAGAGAAAGCCCCAAGCTCACCTCATCAGACTCTGATTTCATTCAGAGAGAGCTCTGGCAGCTTTATATGCAGCGAGATGAAAGCTGCTGTCGAACCGTTTCTAGAGGCTAGTCTAGAGGTCTTCGAATACCAGCAACTGTTTGGAATTTGAAAACTGCCAGTGCTCTTGTTCGGAGGAAAGGCGGGAATGGTGATATGCCTCTTAAATTATGCTGACTGTGATTGGATGTTTGGGTAACGAGTCTCCCCTGGAGATTTGTGTGGGTTGAAGACACCAACATAGACATAAGGTAATGTGAGTAATCCCATCACAGCTTGGGGACAGGGGACACGTATGGATCCGGTCTTGAAAGCAGGACCTTGCTCAAGGAACAGGGATCTATCAAAGTCAGATCTCCCAAACGCATGTCTTTGGAAGTCTACGTCATGGCAGGAGATTCCTCAGGACCCTTTAGAAGAAGACTTGTTGATGCTCATCAGGCTCATCAGGCATTTCTCAAGAGTTTGGACATCCAAGACCAACATTATGCTTCCCAAGAGTGGTCAATCACTCCAAGAGCAGGGCATGTCATAGTCTGTGAGGTCACAAAAGAAACTCTAGGTAACTTCTAAGCACCTAAAGGTCTTTTTGACACTGGCTAATGCTAACGTTCATGAGTCCACCATCAGGACAATACGGCTTAACAACGGCGTGGATGTCAGGATTGCAAAGAGAGAGTCTCTGCTCTCCAGAAAGACCACTTCTGCCCGTCTGCAGTTGGCTGAAGATCACATGGACAAGCCAGAAGGCTATGGAACGATGTTTTGTGGACGTATGGGACAAAAATAGATCTCTGTGGCTTAAATAAGAATCAGCATCTCTATAGAAAGGAAAACTCAGCATTGCAGCATTACAGCCTTTTCCCATCTGTGAAACATGGTGGTGGCAGTATGAGTGTTTGGGTCTGTTTTGCTGCACAGGACTCACCATCATTGGTGGAACAATGAATTCTGGATTAAACCAGTAAATATCTAAATGTCAGGGCATCTGTCCGTGAGCTGAATGTCAAGAGAATGTGGGTTATTTAGCAAGACAAAGACTCTAAGACCAGCTAAAGACGAATAAAGCTAATGGTCTGGAATGGCCAGGTCCAAGTCCTGATCTTCAGCCAATAGGAATGCTGTGAGAGGACCTGAAGTGAGCAGTTCATGGGAGGAAACCCGCCAACATAACAGAGTTGAAGCTGCTCTGTATGGAGGAACAACCCCTCTACGCTGACGTGGACGACTGATCAGCCGTTACTGGAAACCTTTTCAATGGAATGGAAGGCTTACTCTGCTTTATGCAACATCCTTCTGCTGGCGGTCAGGTTGTGACCACATACCATGTAAATTATTATTAACCATGAATTGATCACCTAAATTAACATCTCATTAGCATATCATCTCATCCCTAACAGTTCCAGATCTCACATGAGGTTCTAGCTATTGTCGTTATTGACGGTATGCTTTTCTTCTACGTGCTCTACTTCTTCTACTTGGTATACATAGTTTGTCCTCTAACTGGTCACACAGTTGTCTGATGTTTGTTCTTATTGAGAATGTTGAGCTTGTATACAGCTTTTTCTATATGATCCTTTTCAATTTTTCCTATTAAAAATAAATGGGCTAGAAACGTAAAGGCCCATCTGCCGTACCTGCTCGACCGGCAGACCACACTTTACATACAGTATCACAAGGCAGACCCCCAAACACAAATTCAGCATTGGTCTGACCCGGACTCATTTGTCAGTCTTTTCTTCCATCCTTCATTTCTCCCATACAGACCCATTCATTTTTGGACCAACCGAATCCCTATTGTTTCCTCTGCAGCCACCGAACTGCCTGTACTCACTCAAGGCAGATCTCCAAACACTAAAGCTCAGTCATACTGACACTTTGTTTGTGTTAAGTGTTAAGCCTCCTTGCTCATAACGTTCTGGGCCATTCATGGACATTTTAGGTTAATACCCAATGTTCCTAGTGCACTGTAAGTAGTGTGTTAGTGTACTTTAAGTGTGTTGGTGTACAGTAACTCAGTAAGTGTAATGTGTTAGTGTGCTGCAAGTAGTGTGTTGGTGTACAGTAACTCAGTAAGTGTAATGTGTTAGTGTACTGTTAGTAGCGTGTTGGTGTACAGTAACTCAGTAAGTGTAATGTGTTAGTGTACTGTTAGTAGCGTGTTGATGTACAGTAACTCAGTAAGTGTAATGTGTTAGTGTACTGTTAGTAGTGTGTTGGTGTACGGTAGGGTGTTGGTGCACAGTAACTCAGTAAGTGTAATGTGTTAGTGTACTGTAAGTAGCGTGTTGGTGTACAGTAACTCAGTAAGTGTAATGTGTTAGTGTGCTGTAAGTAGTGTGTTGGTGTACAGTAACTCAGTAAGTGTAATGTGTTAGTGTACTGTAAGTAGTGTGTTGGTGTACAGTAACTCAGTAAGTGTAATGTGTTAGTGTACTGTAAGTAGCGTGTTGGTGTACAGTAACTCAGTAACTGTAATGCGTTAGTGTACTGTAAGTGGCGTGTTGGTGTACAGTAACTCAGTAAGTGTAATGCGTTAGTGTACTGTAAGTAGCGTGTTGGTGTACAGTAACTCAGTAAGTGTAATGCGTTAGTGTACTGTAAGTAGCGTGTCGGTGTACAGTAACTCAGTAAGTGTAATGTGTTAGTGTGCTGTAAGTAATGTGTCGGTGTACAGTAACTCAGTAAGTGTAATGTGTTAGTGTGCTGTAAGTAATGTGTCGGTGTACAGTAACTCAGTACGTGTAGTGTGTTAGTGTACTGTATGTAGTGTATTGGTGTACAGTAACAGCATTAACACATTTGGTTTCTCCGACTGCTCGTAACCTGTTTAGTATCGGAGCTGATGAGTGTAGAACAGGCGGTTAGGACCTGAAAGCACTTACAGCAGGCCTCGGCAGTTCACAGCCTCTCACAGCCTCTCAATAATCGCGGGGTTTCAGCCCTCAGAGGGATCAGCATGATAATGGGCGATGAATGGGTCAGCGGGGCGAGCGGCCGGCTGTGTGGACGAGCGAGGCTTTAGTCTGAGTACTTCCTCTCTCTTGCCCTGTCAGGGCTGAAGTTCAAGGCAGCATTGAGCCGGGTGCTTTTGTCATGGTAATGATGGGGTGCAAAAGCCTGCACAAACACCCCAACACGCCCTCCTTCATAGCAGCACAGTAGAAATCCAGCCCGGACTCGGAACGCTGGAGAGATGGAAAATTGGACAGTCTGAAAACAAACAAACAAACAGCTCAATAAAGGTTTAGCACTGCTGATATAAAATACAGAATAAATAAAATACAGCAGAGTCTAATATCCCATAATAACGTTCTGTTACGTAATCTATCAAATGATGTTACAACTAGCTCCTCTAGAATGTCTTACCCTATGTTCACATTACTCTATGTGTCTAATCCACAGTCATACTAACCCATATGTGTCTGTTCCACTGTGATACTCACCCATACACCTCTATGTGTCTAATCCACAGCAGGATTGACCCTCACTCCTCTATGTGTCTAATCTACAGTGATACTTACCCACACTCCTCTACATGTCTAATCTACAGTGATACTGACCACACTCCTCTATGTGTCTAATCCACAGCCATACTGACCCTCACTCCTCTACATGTCTAATCCACAGCCATACTGACCACACTCCTCTCTGTGTCTAATCCACAGCCATACTGACCACACTCCTCTATGTGTCTAATCCACAGCCAGACTGACCCTCACTCCTCTACATGTCTAATCCACAGCCATACTGACCACACTCCTCTCTGTGTCTAATCCACATCCATACTGACCCTCACTCCTCTATGTGTCTAATCTACAGTGATACTGACCCTCACTCCTTTATGTGTCTAATCCACATCCATACTGACCCTCACTCCTCTATGTGTCTAATCTACAGTGATACTGACCCTCACTCCTCTATGTGTCTAATCCACAGCCATACTGACCACACTCCTCTCTGTGTCTAATCCACAGCCATACTGACCCTCACTCCTCTATGTGTCTAATCCACAGCCATACTGACCCTCACTCCTCTATGTCTAATCCAGCTCCATGCAGTTTCAAGCAGGTGTGTGGCGAGTTAGACATGCAGCATGTAGGACGCTAATTGGTGTACATAAGCTTTCAGTGTTAGCTACATTAGCTTCATACCTCCACTCCTCCACTAAGAAGTAGTTGTAAGAAGTGAACGACTGAAGCACTCACAGCGTCACTCTCTTTGGGGGCTGACGTGTCGATGTTGTCTCTGCAGTTTGGCACTCCCTCTGCGCCGTTTCTCTTCGGTCGGCAGCCCTGAGTCAGCGGCCGTGTGAGTCACTGATACCGGCTGCCCCACACAGATGCATTACAGCGCTGGCTTTTCTTAGCTGTGCCTTTGTGGGCTGAGCCTAAAAAGGGAAAAGCCGGACAGACGAGTCTCACACTGATGACTCCATCATCATCTGCTTCACCTTCACAGATCATCTGCTCATTAAAGAGTTGGATTTCTAAAAATGTAATCTAGAGGCTGTCCTACTTACTGTAAACACCTCCAACTGCAGCCTCATGATTAATATTAGGCTTATTATTCAGTAACTGTTATAAATTATTAAGTCACTGCCATAAATTATTCAATAACTTAAACTAAAAAATCACTGATGATTCAGCAACTGCAAAAAATTGTTACTATGCTGTAACTGCTATGAGTCATTCTATAACCAGGGGCAAGGCTGTTGGGGCCCTAGGCAAACATTCACAGGGGGCCCCTCCTATCAGTATTAATCATCATATTAAATAAAGATATCTGATATATAAATAATATTTCTATATTATATAAATATATCTATAAATATAAAATCTATATATAATATATTATATAAATCTATCTATAAGAATAATCTGACACCAAAATATAAAGTTCACATTACTATTACTACTAGTTCAACTATTAAATGACATTAAAATCAATCAAACAACATTAAAATAATTGTATTTAAAAAATATAAATATAACCTTGGGTGCCTCCCCCACTGGTCTGTGGTCCCTGAGGTATATTATGTCTTTGAATTACAAAGTTTGTCATAAGGTTGGTAAGATTTATGTTTTAAAAATAAAAAATGAACCAGGTAATTATTAAAAACCTGTATGTTAAAAATATAAATATTACCAACCTTATGAAAAACTTCGTAATCCAAAAAATAATATAATGGGGGGTGGTGTGTGTGTGGGGGTGTTATGGTTATATTTATATTTTCAAAATACAATTATTTTAATAGTGTTTGATTGATTTAATATTGTTTAAATTACAAAGTTTTCTTAAGGTTGTTAATATTTATATTTTAAATAATAAAAAAATAAACCTATTATAAAACCTGTCGTTTGTAAATATAAATATTCCTTTGGGGGTTGGGGGGCACTACTAAAGAAGGGCCCACTACTGAATACTATTGGTCAATTACTGTACTATTGATTATTCAGTAACTAGTATGTATTATTGAATAACTGTTACAGTGTGTCATGTAACTACTTTAAATTATTCATTGAAGTAAATAATTCTCGAACTATGATGACTCCCTCTGAACACATGTGGAAGCAATAGACAAGGTGAAGAACTCCTGATCTCCCATCAGTTACTAAGCAACGGTTATGAATTATTCAGTATTTGCAAGAAGGAATTCTACAACTGCGACTTCAAGTAGTTCTAATTCTAGCAGTAATTGTAATAACTGTAAATTACTGTGTTACTACAATAAAATATTCCATAACAATAACAAATTATTCCACAAGCATGCTGAATAATAAACATGTAACTACAACCAATACAGTAACTAAGAATTAGTTAGCAATTTAAAAAAATTACAGAGTACCAAGTACAGTTTGATAACTGGTACTAGTTAATACATAACTACTGAATATAATTCAGCACCTTCTGTACATTTATTTGAAAGATTCTGTAATTATAACAAATTATTCCAAAACTATAACTTATAATTCTACACGTATGAATTTTTTACTTGCTATAAAGCATAATTCCGAAAATGTTACTACTTATTTTGGAACTACAGCATTTATTATTGTATGAAAATCAAATTGTTCATAACTACCATGAATTCCTTATTAATTATGGTGAATAATTCTGTAATAACTATAAATTCTTCAATAATTGTGATATATATTCCAATTTTTTATCTATTCAATAACAGCAAAGAGCAAAGACAAATTAATTATTCACTTATTATTAAGGACTATTCAATAACTGTTACTAATTATTGTGTAACTACTATAAATTATTTGCTGACTCCTCTGAATAAATTAGTCATGGCTGTGAATAAATTTGTAACAGCTATGAATTTTTTAAATATTGAATTTTTTTAATCATTCTCAAGTTGCAAAGAATTACTCAGCAATTATATTATTATTATTATTATTATATTATGAATAATTATATTATTATTATTATTACTTATTAATATTACTCAATAACTGTTGAAAATGTAAATCTACTATGACTTACTGATTACTTTCTCAGTACCTACTGAATATATGTTCCTATTATTCATTATTATGGATCAACAACAAAATATTCAGTATTCACAATATTGTTTCTCAAAACTTCTCATCTTTTCATCATGTGACTACAATGATTTACATGGCATCTATTAATTATTATTCAATAACTTTTATAAATACTATGTAGCTGCTATGAATCATATAGTATCTTTCAGAAATTATGAATAAACTGCTTTGATCTGGTAGATATTATAAATAATTCAGTATCTATGTGGTGCTCTGTAGTTATGAGAGGAACTGCTGCCTAGCCCAGCATGCTGGCCTATAGAGTTTAAGAGGTTAAAGTGAGCCGGTATTCCCCTCTGTTTTTCCCCTAGGCGGTATTCCGACGGCAGTATTCCAATCTGCTGCTTTTTCCTAAATGACACCCCAACCACCCAGAAATGGCTCCTTATTTATTTTTAAAGGTGCCCCCAAGCTAGCGCCATGGCACCCAACCAAAGGAAAAGATGAATAAAGCGACCGCGCTACCATTAAACATACCAAATCATAAATTTATCTGTCTTCACAAGCCGGGTCCGGCACAAGGAGGCCTGTATTCAGCAGTTTCCCGAGGCGGACTGAAGAAAACGTCTTTCAGAACGTTTCAGAGCATTCAGGAGCCCGAGGACAATGTCCCATTCTCTACACTCACTGCCCACTTATTCAGAAAGTCTCCTTTTACTTCTACCCACTGTCCACTGCAGAGTCCCACCTCACATCCAGGTACTATTTCAAAATATAACCATAAAAAAATGCATTAAAAAAATAATATGAATATAAATATCACCTTGGGGCCCCCCACTGCTCTGGGACCCCGGGGTATATTATATTTTTGCACTACAAGTTCTTCATAAGGCTGTTGATAGTTATATTTTAAAATTGAAAAATAAAATTGTAATTATTATAAAAAACCCTTGTTATTCAAAAATATAAATATACCCTCGGGCCCCTCGACTGGTCTGGGGCGCCAAGCAGGGGGCAAGTTGCACCTCCATCAATAAAAACTATTTATTATTCAGTGACTAGTATGTATAATTGAATAACTGTTCTGGATGAGTGTGTAGCTACTATGATTTATGGAGTGTAAATAATTCAGAAACTACAATAAACTGCTATGAGTCATGTAGGTATTATTAGGAATATGGTGTTACAATGATAGTGCACCCTGTAGTGGTCCTTGGGTCTGTAGTCAGGTGGAGGCAGTAGCTTGTGATGGGCTGTAAAGGTCATATAAGTAAAATATGATCAATTTCTGCATAATAATGTACAATTATGTACAATTCACAGGTGCACTGTATATGTGTACAGTCGTACACAATATGTGTACTGGTCAGTTTATCACTGGTCAGTTCAGTTTCTGACCACATGACCACTGATAGTATTTGGCTGGTCTGTTATGAGAGAATCAGTGTTATTGCTAGCTAGTAGACACCGGTTGCTAGTGGAGTAACCCCCAGAAACTGACCACCAGAAAAGGACAAGACGATAAATAACACTCTGCATATGGATTACAGTGTCACCGAGAAATTTTTTTAGATTTTAGATTTTAGAACTGCACTCTAGATATGAATTTGGATTGATTTTATTTCACTCTAGAAATTCATTTAATTAAAACTTCATTTGTAACATCCTTCGGGATCCTAATTTTATTATAACTTTATTCCAGAAAACTAATTTTATTAGACCTTCATTTTGGACACACATGTACTGGAACGTATTTCTCAATATGAATAGTTTTAGAAATATGAATAATAATAAACAATTATATTAATAATTAGTATTAATTTGGCTCATTATTATTGAAGACAGTAATTTCAGAGAAAAGTCTCTGTAAAGGAAATGCAGTTATTAACTGTATATTAGAGAAGTGTTAATGAATTGTGTTAATGAATTGTTGTTACTGTATGTTTCGTACTGTTATTAGTACTGTATTATATGTTTGATTGTTATGATGGTACTCTGTGCCTTTTTTTCTCCTGTGTAATCTCACTGCTGAACACCAGGTGATGCTGTTGGACTGAGTGTGAGTTCGTGTGTGTGTGTGTGTGTGTGTGTGTGTGTGTGTGTGTGCTTTCATTAAGTCTCTCTCCGTATCAGCATGTTACTCTATGTGCTGTCGCTGTGGTGACAGCGCTGTCATGCCAATATGGTGTCTGCAGGGAGACGTGAAGAGAAACAGGGTCTAACAGCTCTTTCATCCCTTCACAGAACACACACACGCATACACACGCACACACGCACACACACACACACACGATACACATTACACACATATCAGAGTAAATACACACACACACACACTAAACACAGACTACACACATATCAGAGTAAACATACACACACACACTCACTGAACACACACTACACACAAATCTAAGTAAACATACACACACTAAAAACACACACACACTGAACACACACTACGCACATATCAGAGTAAACACACACACACTAAACACACACCACACACATATCAGAGTAAACACACACACTAAACACACACTACACACATATCAGAGTAAACACACACACTACACACATACTACACACATATCAGAGTAAACACACACACTACACACATACTACACACATATCAGAGTAAACACACACACTAAACACACACTACACACACACACACACTACACACATATCACAGTAAACACTCACACTACACACATATCAGAGTAAACACACACACTAAACACACACTACACACATATTAGAGTAAACACTCACACTACACACATATCAGAGTAAACACACACACTAAACACACACTACACACATATCAGAGTAAACACACACACTAAACACACAGTACACACATATTAGAGTAAACACTCACACTACACACATATCAGAGTAAACACACACACTAAACACACACTACACACATATCAGAGTAAACACACACACTAAACACACACTACACACATATCAGAGTAAACACACACACTACACACATATCAGAGTAAACACACACACTAAACACACACTACACACATATTAGAGTAAACACTCACACTACACACATATCAGAGTAAACACACACACTACACACATATCAGAGTAAACACACACACTGAACACACACTACACACATATCAGAGTAAACACACACACACTGAACACACACTACACACATATCATAATAAACACACACACTAAACACACACTACACACATATCAGAGTAAACACACACACTACACACATACTACACACATATCAGAGTAAACACACACACTACACACATACTACACACATATCAGAGTAAACACACACACTAAACACACACTACACACATATCAGAGTAAACACACACACTAAACACACACTACACACATATCAGAGTAAACACACACACTAAACACACACTACACACATATCAGAGTAAACACACACACACACACTACACACATATCAGAGTAAACACACACATACAAAACACACTACACACATATCAGAGTAAACACACACACTACACACATATCGGAGTAAACACACACACTACACACATATCAGAGTAAACACACGCACTAAACACACACTACACACATATCAGAGTAAACACACACATACAACACACACTACACACATATCAGAGTAAACACACACACTAAACACACACTACACACATATCAGAGTAAACACACACACTAAACACACACTACACACATATCAGAGTAAACACACACATACAACACACACTACACACATATCAGAGTAAACACATACACACTAAACACACACTACACACATATCAGAGTAAACACACACACACACACACACACACTACACACATATCAGAGTAAACACACACATACACACTAAACACACACTACACACATAGCAGAGTAAACACACACACTACACACATATCGGAGTAAACACACACACTACACACATATCAGAGTAAACACACACACTAAACACACACTACACACATATCAGAGTAAACACACACATACAACACACACTACACACATATCAGAGTAAACACACACACTAAACACACACTACACACATATCAGAGTAAACACACACACTAAACACACACTACACACATATCAGAGTAAACACACACACTACACACACTACACACATATCAGAGTAAACATACACACACACACACACACACACACTAAACACACACTACACACATATCAGAGTAAACACACACACTAAACACACACTACACACATATCAGAGTAAACACACACACACTGAACACACACTACACACATATCAGAGTAAACACACACACACTAAACACACACTACACACATATCAGAGTAAACACACACACACTAAACACACACTACACACATATCAGAATAAACACACACACTAAACACACACCACACACATATCAGAGTAAACACACACATACAACACACACTACACACATATCAGAGTAAACACACACATACAACACACACTACACACATATCAGAGTAAACACACACACTAAACACACACTACACACATATCAGAGTAAACACACACACTAAACACACACTACACACATATCAGAGTAAACACACACACTAAACACACTACACACATATCAGAGTAAACACACACACTAAACACACACTACACACATATCAGAGTAAACACACACACTAAACACACACTACACACATATCAGAGTAAACACACACACTAAACACACACTACACACATATCAGAGTAAACACACACACACACACACACACACACACACACACACATATCAGAGTAAACACACACACAATACACACTACACACATATCAGAGTAAACACACACACAATACACACTACACACATATCAGAGTAAACACACACACTACACACTACACACATATCAGAGTAAACACACACACTAAACACACACTACACACATATCAGAGTAAACACACACACACACACACACTACACACATATCAGAGTAAACACACACACTAAACACACACTACACACATATCACAGTTAACACACACACACACACACACACACACACACTAACACACACTACACACATATCAGAGTAAACACACACACACACACACACACACTACACACATATCAGAGTAACCACACACATAGAGCAGGTATGATGTGGGTGGTGTATTATTCTCAGCACTGCAGTCGCACTGACGTGGTGGTGGTGTGTTAGTGTGTGTGGTTCTGGTGTGAGTGGATCAGACACAGCAGTGCTGCTGGACACCTTAGTATCACTGCTGGACTGAGAAACCTCCATCAACCAAAACTATCCAGACAACTGCGTCCTGTAACCACTGATGAAGGACTAGAGGATGACCATCACTGCACTGGGCAGCAGCAGATGAGCTATTGTCTCTGACTGTCCATCTACAAGGTTAGGATTGTCTAATAGAGTGGACAGCGAGTGGACACAGTGTCTAAACACTCCAGCACCTATATATGGTAAGTGGAGCTGAGAATGTAGAGGGATTTCATTCAGCCATAAAAGCTTTATAGCATATTGGGGGTCTGAGAGGCTCCTTAAGGGGTCCCCCAGGACCCCCCATGTATTTCGCACCTTGGCTCATGCTTCTGTGTTTAGTTCTACTCCAGTGGTGTAGCAGGCTGACAGTGTTGAACAGAGGGAAGTCAATCACACCCGTTCATCAGTAGGACCACGCCCGGCCAGTGGAAGCGGCATAATGGTAGCAACAGATGCTAATCGCTACAAAGTAAGTAGCACTGATAAGGCGGAACTATTTACAGACTCGCACGCACATTTATTTATTTTTATTTTCTTCCATGCCCTCTGAAAATGAGGACAGATGGCTTGTTTACTCAGGCCTACGTTCCACACTGGTTGATATTATGGAGGTCATGACTGGGGAAACCTCTGCCCCCTCGGCCTTTATGGTGCATGTTAGAACAGGAAGGTCTTATCTGCTGTAATTATGCCTTTATAGGGCCGGAGATATCCTCGAGAAACGAGATTACGGTCTGCTGGGGCTAATTCTCAGGAGGCGGCCTCCGGCGTATCACTGAGCAGCATAGCTTGTGATAACGTATGAGCAATCTGTGCTATTTTAATGAAAGGGGCAGAAACTGTTTGGCAGCCCTTAGTTGGTTTCCCACCTTCAGCTCTGCTAGGAATGTGGATCTCGCGTACCTTACTGGACAATGAAGGACTGCGTTAACTGTGAGCTCAACCAAGGAATACCCAGCGCCATTAGCTCCTGAATTAGCACTACCCTATTTGGACCTTGTCTGGAGGCCCAGTCTGGAAACTGAATAGCGGTATTGAGGGTAAGTGTGTATTTGTTTACTGCTCGAAGCATCAGCCTTTAGCTTCATCTGGATTCTGTGACTTGGAGCGCCAGATCGGAATCTGACTGATAAATGTATAACATAACACGGCTGTGCAACTCTACAGCTCAGCACCAGGGAGCTGTAGATAAATGGGAATGCTGTGTAACATCAGGGATAAAGGTAGGAATGGGTGATGCGACACAAACACAACGTTGCAATACCGGAAGATAACGTCATGACAACAAAGTATCGTCATGTTGCTGATCCTAAATGAACCTACATGAACTTTTAATCGAAGTAATGTTCAGAAAAACGCTAGCGTAAGCAGTGGCTGGAGTTCCACTATGCCACCATATGAAAACGAGGGGCAATTTTTATTTTTTTTTTCAGTTTTCAGTCTGATTACAAACCCTCTATGCAGTCTGGAGTCACTTTTCTGGGGCCGGAGTCACAAAAATGTCTTTGGAATTAAAGTCTTGAGAACTTCGACAGTTTTCCTGTTGTTTACCTGAGGTTCATTGCCATCTACACTTCAACGCCATCAAGAAGGGACAACATGGAACTATTATATTGGGTCCCAAAGCGGGGCGGAGCTGTGTCAATATAAACATAGTGAGATATTTGTAAGATGGAACCTAGTGGATGCATATAAAGAGAAAACAGAAGTGGGCCCAAGACTGAGCCTTGTGGTACCCCGCAATTGATGGATGTTATAGAAAGAAGTGAAATTGAAGTCAGGAGTCGCTCTTCTCTGGCTGGTTTCTGAAAAATCTCTTAGGAAATAAGCTCCTGGGAACACAAAGACTTCTGGGTTTTGCTATCATCCTGCTGAAGCTTATTGCCATCTACACTTAAATGCCATCAGAGCAGTCAAGAAGGTACAGGGGCTATAATGCTGGGTCCCAAAGGAAGGTAACGCTGGGTCAACATAAACATGATAAGATGTAGTCTAAGATATAAGATGGAGTCTAATGGATGCATATTAAGGGAAAACAAAACTGGGCCCAAAATTGAGCCTTGTGGGACCCCACAATTAAAGAATGCTATAGATAGAAGTGTAAATGAAGTCAGCAGCAACTTTTAATAGAAGTTCCGAATGTCTCATACGGGGAGGTGGTGAAGAAATTTAGTATAGCATATAGCAAAATACAGCATAGTATTTATTGTGCAGTACATTTTCATATAGTGCCTATACACTTTACACAGAGAGTAGAACTTAGAAATGGTTTTATAGCTGGCTTGAATTAAAGACACAGGTTCTCAGTGAGGTTTAGACCTAATTTCCTCCCTCCTCCACTGTTTTCTCTAAAAACATTCACTTACTTGAGCCTCTATCCTTTCATTTATCCCCAGACAATTTCCTTTTTCCACCTAAATTGCTACTCATGTATCTGTCACAATGGAAAATGCTAGTGTAAGCAGCGGTTAGAGTTCCACTATGTTGATCAGGCCAGTTTTGTAACGCTGATTCATCTTTTTAGTAGTTAGAGGTTGACATGGGGTCACCATATGAAAACGAGGGACAAACTTAGGTTTTCAGTCTGGTTACAAACGCTCTATGCAGTCAGGAGTCGCTTTTCTGGGGCTGGTTTCACAAAAATGTCTTTGGAATTAAAGTCTTGAGGACACAGTGACCTCTGAGTTTTGCTGTTGTTTAACTGAAGTTCATTGCCATCTACACTTCAATGCCATCAAGAAAGGACAACATGGGACTATTATACTGGGTCCAAAAGGGGGGGAGGGTGGGGTTCTGTGTTGATATAAACATAGTAAGATATTTGTAAGATGGAACCTAGTGGATGCATATAAAGAGAAAACCAAAGTGGGCCCAAGACCGAGCCTTGTGGTACCCCGCAATAGATAGATGATACAGATAGAAATGAAATTTAAGTCGGGAGTCACTCTTCTCTGGCTGGATTCACAAAAATCTCTTATGATATAAACTCTTGAGAACACGACTTCTGAGTTTTGCTGTCATCCAGCTGAAGTTTATTGCCGTGCATATTTAAAAGCCATCAGAACAATCAAGAAGATCCAACACTGAGCTATTACGCTGGGTCCCAAAGGGAGGTAAAGCTGTGTCAACATAAACATGATAAGATATAGTCTGTTTCCTATAAGATGGAGCCTAACGGAGGCATATAAAGAGAAAACAAAACTGGGCCCAAGACCGAGCCTTGTGGTACCCCACAATAGATGGATGCTGTACATATGAAGTGAAATTCCCAGTCCTAGCAACATTTTCAGCCAAACCACTTTAATGCAGCTCCATTGGCACCAATATCTCGCTTGAAATGTTCCAAAACATTATCACAAGCAGCAGGCCGCAGCATTAATAAAGCCTCCTGGGAATTGCAAACAGGAATATAGGATCTTAGGCTCTTTTATTAAGTCAAATGATGGTTCTAAGCCAGTTTTTGGGAATTGTGTACACAACGCCAGCTTGTTCATACCCTAGTTTAGCTGTGCAGATGTTGTTGCTCAACTTTTTAAAGTTTCTGAGACCAGACAGATATACTATCGAGCTCTTATTGAGCCACCGTTTCAGTATCATAAATTGCCCTGTCAAGACTGATTGGCTTTGTGATTTATATGTGGTGAGATGGTCTGCTTTAAAGCCATCCAGCAGGTGGCAGTAGTGTCATTGTTACCAGATCCACACTGTTTGACTTTTTTTTACGCGAAAGGAAGCTGCTATTTATTTCAGCTTGATTAGATGCGAGTGCATTTGTTTGCTCAGTGTAGACCAGCTGACCTTTAGTTGTTATCGTGGTCAGTCAATAGTCACTGCATTGTATTCTGCTTTTGTATAGGCTGGTGCATCAAAACCCAACCACAGGGCATAATACCCAACCTTGCAAAAGTTTGGGCGCGACAGTTTCATTCATTTAAAGCTAATCTGCTTGCAAATACATGTGTAGAATTATTATAATAGGCCTGTACTGTACAACCCGGCTTTCAGTAAACAGATGAATGTTAATGAGAGCTGTAGATGATGCTCACACGCCTGGTTATTGTCTATATGAACATAAAAATAACAATGCATTTCCTCAAGTATATCAAATATCATTTAGCATAAAGTGAGGATCACATCTTAAGGCACATAACATGACAACAAATAATTATAGTATGTTATTCATCATTTCAAATATGCGTACAGTGTTGCAGTTAGGCCTATAATACACCTGGCGATCAAATATATTGTGTATAGTTACATAACTTAAAATTAAGCACTGTGCCTTTAATAATGAGCTCTGTTCTGATTGGCTGCTGTGTGTTGTGATTAATTCAGAAGGCAGTCCAGGCTGAAATATACCTTATGCTAAGTAGTTCTGTTTCCTATAGGCTGCTAACCTAGCTATCAGCTAAGCAGCAATGAGCCATTCATCTATAGCCATTTGCCCAAGACCTCTAGCTACACCTAGTGCTGGTGTGTAGTAACTAACATACCTGTGTTGTTGAGTTTAGTGGATTTGCTAATCTGCGATCAAGATGGCTGATATTGCATTATGGGTAGGGTTGCCACCTTTCAGAAATGCAAATAAAGGAGGGAGGGCGTGGTCATGTGTGAGTGACGTGTTTGAAATCGCATCCCGTAAGGGGGATGTTTAGGGGGAAGTGTGATCAGTCATGTGTGACAGACGTGTATATCGGACATTTACGGAAATACGGATCAAATTTACGGATGTTTATGGAAATATGGAACATACCGCGCCCTGTATTGGTTTAATATGGGACGCAACATTTAATTCCGGGACGATTCCGTATTTTCCAGGATGGGTGGCAACCCTAATATGGGGTGTAAGCGGGTTATACCTCCACGAGCACCGATAACAGCTGTGATCGGATTTAGCATGGACTGGACGGGTTTCTGGATGTAGGCCACATCAATGTACAGACACTCTGGATGCCTTCCCTGGCAGAATTCCGAGGAGAGCTTCCTATAGACTGGGATTTTGCCCACTGCTGGTAGACCCGTATGACCGTACGCTTCCATACACCTGCAGATTCAGCTACTTCCTTCACACTATGGTCTTTGGGATGCCCACATGCCATCACTCTGTTCAGCCAGTCAATCAGAAACGTCACGAAGCTGTGGGCTAGCTCGTGCTTGACCACTGCAGTACAGCTGTGGTGCAGTGCAACAGCAAAACGCCGTTCACGATTTAGCACCTAGCTCCCTCCCGCCGCTACCAGCTCCCACGGAGAACAGGCTTTTCAGCACAGACTCCTTTCTTCCTCCTGTAATGGCACCTGATACTCATTGGGCCTCTCTCTCTCTCTCTCTCAGTATCCCTTTCTTTTACTCTCTTACTTTCTCTTTCTCTGTTCTTTTTTTTTGTCCATCCTCCAAGGAGAACAAGGGAAGAGAAAGTAAGCTATCATCAGATACATGCCAGAGTGAAAAATGGATCTGAAAAAAAAAAAAGCCTCCCGTTTCCATCAGAGAGGGACATTTATTTCCGAGTTCCAGTGCGGCTGCAGCAACAGTACAGAGAGTCCTGAAGTGCCGTGGGCAGCGGGGCATAGAGTTCTACGCCCGCCCCATGGAGATGGGGGTGGGGTTGCTGACATTTTACCATAGTAACTATAATAACAATAAAATGTTTGCACCCATAAATTACCTGGGAGGTTATGGGGCATTTCGGACGACTGTGTCAGACTTGCAATCGACGATCCAAAGGTGTTCAGTGGGGTCGTGGTCAGGGCTCAGTGCAGCCCACTGGAGTCCCTCTATACCAGACTCGTCAAAGCATGTCTGGATATGTGCACAGACGGGTGGAGTCTTGCTGGGACAGCAAAGCGTCCCCAAGCTGCTGCCACACAATTGGATGCATACAACTCCGGTACTAAACCTCGCCCTTCACTGGAAACTGAAACCCGCCCCCCCCTTTAGAGCCCATTACCCCACCTCCACCAAACTTTCTTGTTGCTGCTATGCATTCCCTTAACTGGCGTCCACCTGGACTTGTCCACCAAACCCAGATTCGTCCATCAGACTATCCATCAGTGGCTAGCTCCAGTGGCGGTACTGTACACCACTCCAGTCGACACTTGGCATTGCGCATAGTCATCTTAGGCTTGTGTGAAACCCATTCCATGAAGCTCCTGGTGCGCTGTACCTGTGCTAATGTTGCTTCCAGAGGCAGTTTGGAACTCTACAGTGAAGGACGCAACAGAGGCCTCACCGCTCAGTAGCCCAGCCATTGAGTTTGAATGGTGTACCACGTTCTGGCTGAGCTGGTGTTGCTCCTAGACACTTCCATTTCCTGTAAACGGTGCTTACAGTGGGCCAGGGCAGAAATTCCTCCTATGACAGTGCCTCGTTTAAAGTCCCGGAGCTCTTCAGACGAACCTGCCAGTGTATGGAGCTTACAAAGCCATGTACCTGTTAGCATTGGGCACGGCTGGAGGAGTGTTACATACTTCTGCAGTAAAAGTCACAATATAATGTTTTTTTTTTTGCCATGTCACCCACCTCTACACCCCCCACCTCCCCTCACCATCTGTAGCTCTGTGGACGGTGCAGATCTGCCCTTTCATCCCAGCCATTTGCAAGGTAATAAGCGGCAGAGCTGGGTTCCGTTATTGGGGTGCATTAGCAGTTACCTGTATGATTCAATTTCGTGTTTCGCAGCTGTGGCATAAACGGCCAGGGTGGGTACAGCCCGGCAACCTGGCAGATTCGTGCCGCACAGCTAAAAGACTCGGAGGCTGCAGGTGTGTTTGCGGGAATGAATAGATGCTGCCTGGCGATGCAAAAAATAAAAATAAAGGCCCTGATGCTAAACGAAGCAGAGTGGGAGCGGGCGAATGGCTCGGTTGATGCTGAGGGCTTGCTTTTCACCTTTCAGGAGGGAACAGAGGATCCCAGATCTTAGAGAATTGAGCGAACAGCACTTGCTGGTTTACAGTGTATTTAAAGGGCAGTTCCAGAAATTTTTAAAAGTAGTGAAGTCTGTTACACTGTTAAGTAACAAAGTCAGTGAGAGTGGGGTTTTGGGAAATTCCCTGTTCTCTAAGAACTCACAGAGTCATTGCTGGACTTCTCACAGTGGTAGTGAATGGAACCAGACATCCAAAGAGTCCTGAAAACTCCTTTTTAAGATACGGCTTTGGGATTAAATTTATTTTTGGGACGAAAGCCATTCATGCCATCGCTGTCCAAAGATAAACAAGTATCTCCAAAATGGCAACTTGACAGGAGAGGCCAAAAAGCTGATTTCATTTGAATTTAAGTCTATGGAACCAGATTTTTTCCCAAGCAATTGTGGGCCATTTTGGGGCACAGTCACACCCAGAAGGTGGTGTGGGGTTGCAGTGGTGTTGGGAAGGAGGATAAAGGTGACCAGGATCAATAACTGATGATAAATTTAGACTGATATGATCAATATTTATTGAGCTACACATACAGAAGTCTGTCTCTCAGTATGGCGTCAGGCTGCCGTGTTTGCTAACCCAACACTCCAGACGTCTCGGTATGGAGCTGTAGAGGTTCCTAATGGTGTCCTGTGATAATCCATCCCATGCAGCTTGAATATCCTCACACAGCTCCTGCAGATGGTGTGGTAGGGGTGGAGGTGGAGGGACACCGGGCCTTCTGGATGTGTGACAACAAACCGTCCATCCTGGTGCTGACCACGGTGCCTCCACACACGGATTCGTTGGGCGTCTCCACCAAGACTAAAGCGGGACTCGTCACTGAAGATGACCCGCTGCCATTCTGAGTCACTCCATGACAGTCTGGTACGACACCACTGCAGTCTTTGGTGACGGTGACGTGGTGTTAAGGACAGTCGTGGTAACGGTCTGTGTGCATGTCGTCCTGTGTGGTGCGGCTGTCTGCCAAGGGAGAGCGTATATACTCAGGTTAGAGGATTTCCAGTCGTTGCGTTTGTTCTTGCAGAGGAATACAAAGTTCATGTTTTCATCGAACTGGAGAGATTCGGTCCCCACAGTGCACAACGCACGCACCCACACCCGCACGCACATAGACACAGCATGAAAAGCACACATTTGGCTCAGCACTTCTCCGGCTTGCTGTCACTCTGAGCTATTATCCTCCTCCTCCCGCTGCGATGTGTTTTTCTCTCCTGATTACAGAGCTTTGGCCTGCTTTCGGAGAAGGGCAGGAAGCCTTTATAATTTTTGTTGTTCTTTTTTTTCGGAAGAGGAGATAAAGTGGGCGATAACTGGAGCGACAGTGCTCTCCACTCCAGCTAAATGGCTCCGAGAGCGCAACAGAACGTCATTTATCTGACCCAGACGCGGCCTCAGCGGCGTAAATAATTAATGGAGGAGGCCGGATGGGTCTCGGCTTGTGTCCGTTTGGGGGTCTTGAAGGCATCTCTGAGCTCAGATAAGCGTCTACCAGGAGGTCAGGAGTCAGCACGGTGTCTTACAAAGCATGTGGGACTGTTGGAGCTATGGTCCACATCTGACGTGCTAGTTGTTGATTGAGCCGGTAGGAGTTTTGCACTGGCGCTATGAGGCTATTGTAGCTAACAAGCTTCAGCATTTGATTGATAACAGTGCTTAAACAAATGAAGAGTCTATGGCATAGGCCTCATGCTGGGTCTTGTAGCATTCAGACCCTGCTGGATGTGGACAGGCTATTCCAGGAACAGCAGGGCCGGGATCAAACTGGTGGTGGGGGTTGGGGGAAGGTGGAGAACGGTGAAATGTCGGCACCTGGAAGGTACGTGAGTTGCAGCCCTTTAAAGAGAGATGATGGACTGTGACTGGCCAGTGTAATGAATGAGCAAATGGGTTAGGTAGCAATGGAATCTATCTGGGAAAACCGGGAACACCGCTGTTTCTTCAAAATGGTTTCAGAGTGTTGGCGGAAACCAGGGGTCTTTATGTCTACAACACACATACAGACATTTTACTCACTACCTGGACCACCAGTGAACCTACACGTGTACATGTGACGACGGTTTGCTGTCTGTCTCTCAGTATGGCGTCGGGCCGCCATCTTTGCTAACCCAACATGCCAGACGTCTCGGCATCATGGAGCTGTAGAGGTTCCTAATGGTGTCCTGTGATAATCCATCCCATGCAGCTTCAACATCCTCACACAGTTCCTGCAGACGGTGCGGTAGGGGTGGAGGTGGAGTGACACCGGGCCTTCTGGACGTGTGACGACAGACCGTTCATCTTGGTGTTGACCACGGTGCCTCCACACACGGATTCGTTGGGCGTCTCCACCAAGACTAAAGCGGGACTCGTCACTGAAGATGACCCGCTGCCATTCTGAGTCCCTCCATGACAGTCTGGTACGACACCACTGCAGTATTGTAGCTACCAAGCTTCAGCATTTGATTGATAACAGTGCTTAAACAAATGAAGAGTCTATGGCATAGGCCTCATGCTGGGTCCAGCGGTTGGTGTAGCTCAGTGGATAACACCACATGTGGTTCGAATCCCGGTCTGGGTGACTATGCTGTGCTACACCAATAAGGGTCCTTGGGCAAGACTCCTAACACTACTTAACACTACACTGGCATATCTGTAATATGATTAACCTTGTAAGTCGTGTGTGAAACTACAATCATTGGCATGTGACGTCAGCAAGGACGGGCACTATCACGTACCAAGTTTCATTCCTGTGGGTTGTTTCCTTCTGGGTGCAGCTATTGTTTTGGTGATGAGTGTTAATACACACTTACAACTTCCACTAATATGAGATGTTGACTGAATGATGAGCGAGTAGTGGAATTCCCCTGGAGGTGATGTCAGTTAGACTTGCTTGTGTGGTTTCCAGGTTTGTGTTCACCTGTGTAATGTACTTCGGTGGGAAACCGCACTGCGCTATCAGTGAACAGACCATAAATGTTTACTTTAGTCGATGGGCTGTGACCGGGACCTTTCAGCACTGCGCTCAGGATAACCCGTTTGTTTTCAGGCATTGCTTCCGCTGATGGCTGGGTATTAATGGCTTCAGCCTGTCATTATAATTTGCGCTTTTGGCCGCCGCCAGTGTCAGCGGTCTGGCTTTTAGCAGGTCAGAGCTCGCTGAAAAATATTTGGACAAGACACTTTGACTTTATTACCTAACCTTGTCAAAGCGACACTGCGGCTTCGTTATTCAGCGGCATTTAAACAGAGAGGTCCTTTGTTAGCCTGCGTGTTAAATATTGCATTACTGTCGGTTAATGCAGTCCATTGTCAAGCACCATTATCATTAATTACCATAAAGGAGCAACAGTTCATTATGTAAAGTCAATAATAGCTGTGCTTTTCCACTTTGTAACTGACTTCCTCTAAAGGTCGTCTATGCAAATGAGTCAGTTTCTACATGTATGCTGAATATATACGCTCCTCATCAAAAGAATAGCCGCACAAATAGCCTCACCCAGAAGGAATCAACCCACAGGAATGAAACCTCTGGTTCGGTTTTTGGGACGGGCCTTATCTCTGCACCGGACTGACCCAACAGCCACGATTGTGGACATTCAATAAGCAGTGGTGTCCTCCATGTGTTGTGCAGCACCATTGGCAGACGGCTGCACCACGCAGGACTACATGCACACAGGCCGTTACCACGACTGTCCTTAACACCACGTCACCGTCACCAAAGACTGCAGTGGTGTCGTACTAGACTGTCATGGAGTGACTCCATCTTCAGTGACGAGTCCCGCTTTAGTCTTGGTGGAGACGCCCAAGACGCCCGTGTGTGGAGGCACCGTGGTCAGCACCAAGATGAACGATTTGTGCCACCCAGAAGGCCCGGTGTCACTCCACCTCCACCCCTACCGCACCATCTGCAGGAACTGTGTGAGGATATTCAAGCTGCATGGGATGGATTATCACAGGACACCATTAGGAACCTCTACAGCTCCATACCGAGACGTCTGGCATGTTGGGTTAGCAAACACAGCGGCCCGACGCCATACTGAGAGACGGTCTTCTGTATGTGTAGCTCAATAAATATTGATCATATCAGTCTAAATTTATCATCAGTTATTGATCCTGATAAGTATAAAAGTGTCTCAGGCATCAGGCAGCACATTTATACCTATGTAAAGTAATAGGTTTCTGTGCAGGACGTATGGTGTCAGTAGTGCGGTACGTTTCTGTGCGGGAGCTTACTGAGGCATGAAACTCTGCAGACGTCTGGTTCCATTCACCACCACTGTGAGTCATTAAGTTTCTCTAGAGTGGAACATTTCTCATCAAGCCACTCAGAATGAGGTTGTTAGTCCAGTGAGCCAGCACTCGGAGAGCCACTCTCCATCTCGCAGGGTTGTGTGATCCTGCATTGACACAGCTTGCAATCCTTCTGGATTAGCAGTTGAGAAAGTCTGCCTGTTCAGACTCTTGCTTTGCTGTGTTAGAAATAGACATATAGTTCCAGCCAACACTATAAACGGATTTGGTGGCTGTTAAATGGATAGAATTAATGTGATACAGTAACTACGGTAACTGCTTTCAAGTCAGTAAGTAGTGTTACAGTAGGTGGTGTTAGTCAGTGGTGTCTTGAACAGTTGGGTATAGTGAGTGATGTTACAGTCAGTGGTGTTACAGTCAGCTGTGAACAGTTAGTGTTTCCACCGTCAGTGGTGTTACAGTCAGTGGTGTCTTAATCAGTTGTGTACAGTCAGTTAGGTCTTATTTAGGTATGTACAGTGAGTGGTGTCTTAATTATGTATGTACATGCAGTGGTGTTATAGTCAGTGGTGTTACAGTCAGTAGTGTTGCAGTCAGTTGTTTACAGTGAGTGATATCTTAATCAGGTATGTACAGTCAGTGGTGTCTTAATCATGCATGTACAGTCAGTGATGTTACAGTCAGTAATGTTGCAGTCAGTGGTGTTGCCGTCGGTTGTTTACACTGAGTGATATCTTAATCAGTTGTGTACAGCCAGTTGTATTCAGTCAGTGATGTCTTAATCACTTGTATCTATGTCAGTGGTGTTACAGTCAGTGGCGTCTTAATCAGTTGGGTATAGTGAGTGATGTTACAGTCAGTGGTGTTACAGTCAGCTGTGAACAGTTAGTGTTTCCACCGTCAGTGGTGTTACAGTCAGTGGTGTCTCAATCAGTTGTGTACAGTCAGTTAGGTCTTATTTAGGTATGTACAGTGAGTGGTGTCTTAATAATGTATGTACAGTCAGCGATGTTGCAGTCAGTGGTGTTGCAGTCAGTTGTTACAGTGAGTAATATCTTAATCAGGTATGTACAGTCAGTGGTGTCTTAATCATGCATGTACAGTCAGTGATGTTACAGTCAGTAATGTTGCAGTCAATGGTGTCACAGTCAGTAGTGTTGCCGTCAGTTGTTTACACTGAGTGATATCTTAATCAGTTGTGTACAGCCAGTACAGTCAGTGATGTCTTAATCACTTGTATCTATGTCAGTGGTGTTACAGTCAGGGGTGTCTTAATCAGATGGGTACAGTTTTGTCTTAATTAGGTATGTACAGTGAGTGGTGTCTTAATAATGTGAGTACAGTCAGTGGTGTTATAGTCTGTGATGTTGCAGTCAGTGGTGTTACAGTCAGTGGTGTTGCAGTCAGTTGTTTATACTGTGTGATATCTTAATCAAGTTTGTACAGTCAGTGGTGTCTTAATCATGTATGTACAGTCAGTGATGTTACAGTCAGTAATGTTGCAGTCAATGGTGTCACAGTCAGTGGTGTTGCCGTCAGTTGTTTACACTGAGTGATATCTTAATCAGTTGTGTACAGCCAGTTGTATTTAGTAAGTGATGTCTTAATCAGTTGTATTTATGTCAGTGGTGTTACAGTCAGTGATGTGATATGTTTCTGTGCAGGGCATAGTTGCAAAGAAAAAGATTTCTAGTGATGATCAAACCTCAAGGCAGATAATCTGATAAAAATGATTGGAAATAGGAAAACACACTATGAGAAACTATGCTAAGGCTAACCTTCTTTTCACAGTGTGAGTTTTTTTTCAAAAGTAATTTTAAATGCAGTGGAATGTTCTCACAAGTCTGATGCATTTTTAATACATTTGAGAATGTGGAGGATGTAAGAGGAAGAAGAAATAGATTTCTGGAGTAGTAGCGTTGATAAATTTAACACTTTTTCTCTTAAAAATTCAATGAAAAAGTCTACAACACTACAACACTGAAAGTTACGCCTTCCATAAAAGCTGACGCTGAACGTTTCTGAAGGTTATTTGGTATATAAGTGTAAGAATATGAATTTTGTTGCTTGTCTTA
Source organism: Prochilodus magdalenae (assembly GCA_024036415.1). Taxonomy (NCBI): domain Eukaryota; kingdom Metazoa; phylum Chordata; class Actinopteri; order Characiformes; family Prochilodontidae; genus Prochilodus; species Prochilodus magdalenae. The sequence goes on from JAMWET010003157.1 coordinate 74,106, forward strand.
GTGGTTTTACAGTTGGTTGTGCAAGTCAGTGATGTTACAGTCAATGGTGTCTCAATCAGTGGTGTTATAGTCACTGGTGTTACAGTTAGTTATGTACAGTTAGTGGTGTCATAGTCAGTTGTGTACAATCAGTGGTGTCTCAGTCAATGGTGTTACTGTCAGTAGTGTCTCAATCAGTGGTGTTATAGTCAGTGGTCTTATGGTTAGTTGTGTACAGTTAGTGGTGTTACTGTCAGCAGTGTCGTAGTCAGTTATATCTCTGGTGTTACAGTTAGTGATGTTAGAGTAAGTGATGTACAGTCAAGGATTTTACAGACACTAATGTCTTGAGTCAGTGGTGTTACTTTCAGCAGTGTCTTAGTGATGTTACAGTCTGTGGTGTCTCAGTCACTAACAGTACACTCAGTGGTGTTTCAGTCAGTGGTGTTACTGTCAGTAGTGTCATAGCCGGTTATTTCTCGCTGGTGTTACTGTCAGTGGTGTTACAGTGAGTGGTGCCTCATTCAGTGATGTTACATTCAGTGCTGTCTCAGTCGGGAATGTTACAGTCAGTAGTGTTGCAGTCAGTCGTGTACAGTCAGGGATGTTAGTCAGTGATATACAGACAGTATTATTGCAGGGAACTGAGTTACAATAAGTGGTTTCTTAATAATGGTGTACTGCTGATGCTGTTACAGTCAGTGGTGTCTCAGTGAGTAATGTTACAGTCAGTGGTGTACAGTCAATGATATATATATATATATATATATATATATATATATATATATATATATATATATATATATGTATAACAGAACACCTTTACTACATTTTATTTTAATTATAATTCATATCCACTTTGCCATTGCAATGTTACAATCACCCATTCAGTTCAAATTTGAATCCCCTATGTGTTATTGCAGTATATAACGGGAGAGAAATAATCAGCCCCCTAAAATTCCAGGCTTATTAATCAGTAATTAGATGAAATACAGTTCAGACCAGATGGCTTATTTGTAAATTTTAGAAGTGTATAATAGAGGATTGGTCCCACTGGAATGTCCTGGCTATTTTGGTTAATATGATAAATGGCCCAAATGTACAGTAATGTAACACCTGTAACTGCTGGAGACGGTAAACAGTGTAGCTGGAAAAGCCTGAGGGGTCGTCACGGCAGCGGTATCTGTGCTATCATCTGAAGGTGAAGCAGGCTGACTTTGACCTTGGCTTGATCTGGAGAAGATAGATAGTGCTGCTGTCTGATGGAACAGATAGTAGGTACTTGTGTATGGATTTCCTGGGGCAGTGGGAGGGGTGGATAAGTCTGCAGCGGAATGGGGGGAGTTCCAGTCAAATCCCTAAGGAGAGCGAATCAGATTACGTCTACTCTGACCTGGTTAATCCTTATGAAGCATGGGTGTTACCAAAAAATATATATTTTTAATCATTTTATTTTTAATTATTTTTATTGTTTTTCAATTGTACTATTTTTAATTCCTACTTTAATAATGTTTATGTGGTTTTATGAACCAATTTGTCCAACATGCCTGTTTTCTCTAAACACATTGTACAGTATACTGAAGTGATTTGACACACAGGAGCCGTACTTAGCATACTTGCCCCTCCCCCAACACTATAAAACTAGAAGGATTAGCATTAGCATGTCACGTAAGCAAGGAGGGGCCTTATCGTTGTCCTGACTGACCAAACAGACAAGATTGTGGACACTCAGTGATCAGTGATATCCTCCATGAGTCATCCTGTTAGTGCAGCACCACTGGCAGACGGCTGCACCACGCAGGACTACATGCACACAGACCGTTACCACGACTGTCCTTAACACCACGTCACCGTCACCAAAGACTGCAGTGGTGTCGTACCAGACTGTCATGGAGGGACTCAGAATGGCAGCGGGTCATCTTCAGTGACGAGTCCCGCTTTAGTCTTGGTGGAGACGCCCAACGAATCCGTGTGTGGAGGCACCGTGGTCAGCACCAAGATGAACGGTTTGTCGTCACACGTCCAGAAGACCTGGTGTCCCTCCACCCCCACCCCTACCGCACCATCTGCAGGAACTGTGTGAGGATGTTCAAGCTGCATGGGACTTATGGATTTATTCCACAGGACTCCATTAGGAACCTCTACAGCTCCATACCGAGACGTCTGGCATGTTGGGTTAGCAAAGATGGCGGCCCGACGCCATACTGAGAGACAGACTTCTGTATGTGTAGCTCAATAAATATTGATCATATCAGTCTAAATTTATCATCAGTTATTGATCCTAGTACCCTTGCCATATTACATTATGTGCCATCTACAGCAGGGGAGTACACTGGTTAGCCCTGTGGTCCTCCAGGACCATATCTGCACCCCCTCGCTGCAGAGATAGGGCCGAGTTCGGAAAGAAAGACAGCCTGTGACACATTTCAGGAGCCATTCCGCTGATCTGCAGTCAGCAAAAAGGGAGAAGAAAGCTCTTCCGGGCCGCCAAAGCATCACTGCTGCTGTGTAGATAGTGCGGGACGACAGGAGGCCTCATTGATTAGCTGTCTCGGAGCCCATCTAATGGAGAATCTCTGAGCGCCACAGATAGAGCCAGCTGCAGATAACTGACCTCCACGTCTCCGGAGAGTTCGGGGGAAAGGATAAGGACAGCTCCTGAGAGCGTTTTAAGTTTGGAGTGTTGGAGAGGAAGGCTGGCTCAGGTATCTGATTTGATTTAGGAGCTCCTTGCGTTAAAACTACGGAAACTATTAGGAATAAATAGACCTTTTAGGGAGACGGAGAGAGTTACCGGGAAGGGAATGAAGTGGTGGGTAGGGAGTTCCACGGAAGATGAGTAATCCTATTTGTTTATTTTGGGTTTTTCTATTTCTGGTCTGAGAATTGATACGACACGTGATCAAACGAGCTGGAGATTTAAATGAGAACATGCTGTAAGCTTCTTATTCCTGGACGGAGGTGCAGAATATGCTGGTCATTGCTCATCTACGTGAGGAATATGATACGATTCTTTCCTAATCGTTATCATTGATTTTGTCTACTGTTTGGCCAATCTCGCGGAAAACAGATCCAACAGGCTCCAAAGCTCGGGAGGCAGACGTCTGGGCCAACAGCAGGAGGGGATTAACCAACAAAAATCTTTGAAGGCCGACATTCATTAAGCCTGACACAAGCCTGCAACTCGAGATGCTTAGCTTTCCTATTTGCTTCAGAGAAACATCTCAGGTTTTCAACCTGACGTCCGTGCCAAATCGTGGAAGTTCAGCCGCACATGACCCCCTGTTTTGTACAACTGAGCCATTTGGATCGCGACTCTGAGCTTCATCACAAAAAGCTGTTGTGGGTTACGCAAGAACGTTTGAATTTCTCGCTGGGATTGAGTCGTTCCAATTGGTAATGGTAACCACGGCTCTCGGAAAAAGTGATGACTGATAGTAGTACAGTCCTGTCTTGTCCGACCTTCCTGGCTATTTCATGCCCTGGGTAGACCAGAAAAGGAAAACCCAACAGACTCCAACTTGAGACTACAGATTGAGGCTGCCCAACCTTTGACCTGCATTGTTGGGGAATCATCGCTTGGCTTGCACCACCACGAGCATCGTCCAATCCCGCTGCTGTAATCCCCATTATAACCCCGACCTGGAGGTGGTTTTCCACGTGAAGCCAAATTCGGGCCTGGATGATTTTGTTTTCAAGGCCCACAGCTGCACTGCTCCCACTTGGGACGGAGATAATGTAATGATCATCAACATGCCAAACCAGAGCTGCAAGATCAAAGAGAGAGGAAAAGAGAGCTGGAAACCGCAGATCCTTGTCAATGAGATGGACGCCGGGCTTTTTTCCGACACACAACCAACAATGTAGGCTCAGAACTTTTGTAGGCACCAGGACAGGGGCCTGTCCCGGGAATCGACCCAGGCCGACCGTGACATCTAGCTAAGCAGTTCTCTTCAGGCCCTTCCTGAATTGAACTATGCTATGTTTACAGTTGATGCAATCTGGCTATTCCATTGTTTTCAATGGAGTTCAGAAGTTCAGTTCAGGACAGTTTTCCCAACCTCTGCCACCAGATACTGATATTTCTTGTGGCTTGTGCCTGCCGACCGTTAATTGAGTTACCAGCCCCGTGTGGGCAAAAACTTATTTAGTGACCATTGAGAACATTTAGTTCGTCCAAACGACGGCAAGACGTTTGTAGACTTTGGTAGACTTTTGAAGATGTTGGGTAACGTGATCTCGTATGTTAACACCACATTGGTTCTACCTAACATAGGAGAGATTGCTGTTGGCTATTGAGCTTAGCTGGGTAAACACACTTGGTGCTACCTGCAGATTTTTAATGCTTATATAAAAAACGCCACCGTTTCCACCGTGAAACCAATAGAACCGGTTCTGTCCTGCCGCATTCCCACCCGAAAATAAAAAAAGCTCGGAACCCAAAACGATTAGCTCCTCAGCATAAACCATGGGAGTGTCTGTTGTTGAGGTAAACAAAGACAACAATGGCGACACCCACGTCTACTTATCTCCAGTAGTTGATCCGTTCTTGATTTCTGGATATAAACAAACATCTGGAACAACGGCACAAATGATCATCTACACAATGTTTACCACCTCTGTGTGACCGGTTCCCTGAACAGAACCGACGTTCCAGGGTTTTGACCTAGTTCAAAAACAAGGGCTATGTTTGGACTCTGTTTGTTATTTGAGGGCGGGCAATAAGAATTGTGTTACGAGATGATGTCACCTTGTAACAGAGAACAGGACTGGAATTCCAGTGAATGTTGCAGCCAACTGAGCTGCGCTTTATTCCTTTCACACATTACCATGCATAACGACACTGGGATGATGTAAGGTTCGGGACACATCACAGAATAAGTAGAGGTCATGTATACTTACCTGTAAACTGATTACCTGTGTAAGATAATGGTCAAAAGGGAAATTTACCGTAGCTTTACCTACCTGGGTGAGTCCCACCTCTGTAGGAGAGAAGGGGAGTACAGAGCAGGTGGGACAGAGCAGGCTAAGAGTGTGAACTCCAGTATCACCCCAAGCCACTAATGGTTTAGCCCAGGGCAGGGGCAACCTGCTTATATGTGGTGTTATTGGGGGTATTGGGAAGAGAGGGGTTCTTGTCAGGACAGACAGAGATCAGACCGTGATCCATATGACTTTGCAGTCATCAGATCTGAACACCTCTAGGTAGTAGAGAATATTGTTTTCTTTTTAATGTCTCTGAATGTGTGAAAATTATCGTCTTCGTTGGTGTGTAAATAAAGGCGAAGGGGAAAACGACTCTTGTGCAAACCGTACTTTTTCCAGGCCTCCTACTTAAAGACACTACCCATAAAGGGCGCCCCCTACTACGACATACTGTCCCGTCGAGGGACGCGCTTTATCGCAGACACATACTCACCCGCTTTGTTTAAAGGCACAATAGAAAATAGCATGATAAGCAAAGGAAGAACACAACCACCGTTTAAACTGTAGGCTAGCATCACGCCCCACACACATCATTCATGCACAGTTATTCCACCAATCCTAACGCCATGGCAATGTTTACATGGCTAATCAGCCAATTAGCTAGCCTGACCCGAGTTGAAGGGGGTGTGTCCGAGTGGGGAAAGCACTGATTCTGTTTCCCCATAATGAAGGTAGGTGACGGCCGTTTCTGGCACCTTTAGCTGCAGCGGCATTGAATGTCGGCATTGAACAGCAGTCCCGGAGCTCTGCTAAGATTGCACGTTCCCCAGCTTTTGCAGTCAACACCCTGGCAGTGGAATAAACCAGATGTTAAATGATGTTCCAGAAATATTCCGAATATTGGGCATATTTTGCTTACCATAATGAGGTCATACCGCTCACGATGAGGCCATGAGGGGGAAAACACTGGGAATAAATAAGAATAAATGTATTATTTTATTATATCATATATTACCGATTATACAGCTCTGGAAAAATGATAAAGACCATCTGTAACTGATCAGTGTCTCTAGCTGTGCAGGTTTTGGGTTGGTGTTGGACCAGAATTCCTCAGTTCTGTTTGATTCTCTACACTACTGGAACCATGTCTCCCAAACTCCAGATCAGATATTGTATTAGATCTGTAGAAAATCACTAATGACCTCCAGAGGCCTGTTTTTAGAACCATGCTCGCTGTGCGTTTCACCCCAGCCACCGCTCGCCCGTCTCTCTGTAGGTCACCTGAGGTCATCTTACGGTGGGTAAGGGACATTGGAATGAGGTGGCGCTCATCACGGTCAGTAGAGAGTGGGTGTGGCCCTCTGCCAGTCTGTAGCTGTGTTGTCCTGTGTGTTTGCTGCTGGACCTTGTTCTTATGAACCAGACGCTCACTGTATCTGCCAGTGAAGCTAGAACCCAACCTTCGGTTCCTCACTAAGAACCTGCTGTACATGTGGAGATGCTGATCTAAGAAGGAACTGGAGTGGTTCATCTCGGTGTGCAGGTACCTACAGAGGTCCAGCAAGGATTGAGAAGTCTGAAGGTGGAATTGTGGGACATTCAAATGAAAAGGCTGCTTAGCTCTCCTGTTTGTTTGGCAGAGGACGCTGCCTGCTAATGAACAGCACGCTGGCAGAAGCCTAAGTGAATGTTTGCTTGCACATGTCGCCGTCACGAACGGACGGCTGAGCTCTCACATGGCCATTTGGGAAGCTCCTTGACCTGAATCCGAAGCCTCGGACTTCCATTACCTCGTATATTGATCAGATTGATAGAAACCGAGGGGACGTGGTAACACAGGGAAGGAAATAGACAGCTATTGATTAGCTTAATCAATTTATTTCCAATTGAGGGGGCTGCCGGGGGGGCAGCTGGAAAACAAAACACAGCCTTGTGTCGTTGGAGTTATTTTGTTTGCCTTGTTTTTCTTTCAGTCAATGTGTAAACACGGCAAAGCATATGGGTGCCATTTGGGGTGGGCTGGGTTTGATGCGTTTCATCTGGCGAGTGTGGCTGGGAACGATGGCGTAGAGTTTTATTGAGAAGGCTGTGTTCAGTAGTGTAGAGGTGAAGTAACCGTGGCCAGATGTACTTCTGGGTTTAAGGATTGTGTGCTTGATCGTGATTTGACCATGACTGCGGATCACCAAAGCATCATATTTATCCATTTGGAGTTTGTGTAATTAGCTGGCTGTAGAGTAGCTGCACCTGGAAGGAGGTGTGGTAGTGCGGTGGTGTTGGGAAGGAAGATAAAGGTCACCAAGATCAATAACTGATGATAAATTTAGACTGATATGATCAATATTTATTGAGCTACACATACAGAAGTCTGTCTCTCAGTATGGCGTCTGGCCGCCATGTTTGCTAACCCAACACGCCAGACGTCTCGGCATCATGGAGCTGTAGAGGTTCCTGATGGTGTCCTGTGATAATCCATCCCATGCAGCTTGAATATCCTCACACAGTTCCTGCAGATGGTGCGGTAGGGGTGGAGGTGGAGTGACACCAGGTCTTCTGGACGTGTGACGACAAACCGCTCCTCTTGGTGCTGACTACGGTGCCTCCACACACGGATTCGTTGGGCGTCTCCACCAAGACTAAAGCGGGACTCGTCACTGAAGATGACCCGCTGCCATTCTGAGTCACTCCATGACAGTCTGGTACGACACCACTGCAGTCTTTGGTGACGGTGACGTGGTGTTAAAGACAGTCGTGGTAACAGTCTTTGTGTAGCCCTGCTAATGGTGCTGGCACAGAATGGCTCTTGGAGTGCATCACTGCTCGCTGGGTGTCTGCAATCATGGCTGTTGGGTCAGACAACTGTAAGACCCGTCCTTGCTTACGTACCTGTACAGTAATTCCACCGGCTTCTTATTCGAGTCCACCTTAAATGGCTGAATGACTGTTATACCGGAACCACGGTATTTAATTTATGGCCACGCTGCCCACTGCTGTATTGAGCTGCTGCGGAACAGGACTCTGAGCCCGGTGGCCCGTGACTGAAGGGCTGGAGAGGAGATGTGTGTGGCTGTACGTGTGTGGGACTTTGTGTGTGTGTGTGTACGTGATGCTGGTTGTGCTGGGGGTAGTGGTGCATGTAATGAACACCCGCCCCCCTCCCCCAGCTGCATCCCTCCTTGAAGCTCCTGGGCAGGTACAGTGTGTGAGTGAGAGTGGGGTTGCATAATGAGTTGCGTGCGCACACACACACACATACACACACACACATACACACACATACATACACACACACACACGCGCACGCACACACATACACACATACATACACACACACACACACGTGCACACACACACGCACACACATACACATACGCATACACACACACACATACATACACACACACATACATACACACACACATATACACACGCACACACACATACACACACACACACACACACGCACACACACATACACACACACACACATACATACATACATACATACATACATACACACCTACACACACACACACACATACACACACACACACACACATACATACATACATACACACCTACACACACACACATACACACACACACACACACACACATACATACATACATACATACATACATACATACATACATACATACATACATACACACTTACACACACACACATACATACACACACACACACACATACATACACACACACACACACACACACACACACACACACACACACACACACGCATACCTACACAGATACACACGCACGCACACACACACACACGCACATACACACGCACACGCACATACACACACACACACACACACACACACACACACACCTACACAGACACACACACACACACCTACACAGACACACACACAGACAGACACACATAGATGCCCACACTCCACACAGACACACACACATGCACACACACACACACTCACACACATACACATACGCACACACACAGACACACACACACACACACACACACACATGCACAAACATCATCATCATCCTCTCTGCTCATAATGCCTAACTGACAGTTTCCCTATGAGGAACTGACATTCAACATCTGCAGGCAGAAAACTGAGAACAGAGAGAGAGAGAGAGAGAGAGAGAGAGAGAGAAAGATTGAGCCGGAGGGGAAAGAAACAGAAAGACAGACATATAGGAAGAAGGAGAGAGAGAGAGAGAGAGAGAGAGAGAGAGAGAGAGAGAGAGAGAGAGAAGGTAAGAGGTAGAGAGAGAAGGTGTCCATGCTTCCTCCGCTCTTAAACACCTGTTCCAAGGGCTCGTGAAGGGCTCACTAATTAGCTGATGTGCTGCATCAGGTGTGCTGGAGCTGGGAGGACACACTGCAGGCTCTCCAGGGCTGGAGGGAGGAACACCGAGGTCCTTCTCTTTCAGCAGAGTGACCTCACACCGCGGGGTGTAAGAATTTGGAACGTTCTGTACAAATACTGTCAAATCACTGAACCTTGGTTAGTGTGTCACAGACACAGCTGGGTTCTAGGAAGGCTGGATGTGGTGTAAGGTCTCTCATAATGGAGGTGAGTCCACACCTCCTGGTATAATCTAGAACACCAGCTCATCCGAGTGTAAATACCCTTAGCTTATTGCACACGTACTCGTACGTCTTTGGAGATAAACTGTTATAACAGTCCAGTAAGCTGGTGTAATTACATGTGTATAAGCTGAAGCTGTGTTCACTGTAATATATCTGTAGCTGTGTTATAACCGGCCAATACAGTAATAACAGGTGCTCGCTATGGTGTTGCTAGGCTGCAGATGTGCTGTCCTAGGCGGTTGCTAGGGCTGTAGGTATGGTATCCCAGGTTGCTGCTAAGGTGCTGCTAGGCTGTTACTATGGTATCCCATGCAGTTGTTAGGGGGTTACTAAGCAGTTACTATGGTATCCAAAGCAGTTGCAAACGTTTTGCTAGGCTGTTGCTATGGTTTCCTTGTAGGGTGCTAAGCTGTTTTTAGACTATTGCTGTTTTATCCCAAGTTGTTGCTAAGGTGCTGCTAGCCTGTTACTATGGTATCCCAGGTGGTTACTAAGGTGCTGCTAGGCTGTACTATGGTATTCCAGGTGGTTGCTAAGGTGCTGCTAGACTGTAGGTATGGTATCCCAGGTGGTTACTAAGGTGCCTGCAAGGCTGTCACTACGGTATCCCATGCAGCTGTTAGGGGGCTACTAAGCCGTTACCATGGTATCCAAAGCTAACGTGTTGCTAGGCTGTTGCTATGGTTTCCTTGTAGGGTGCTAAGTTGTTGCTAGGCTATTGCTGTTTTCTCTCAAGTTGTTGCTAAGGTGCTGCTAGCCTGTTACTATGGTATCCCAGGTGGATACTAAGGTGCTGTTAGGCTGTACTATGGTATTCCAGGTGGTTGCTAAGGTGCTGCTAGACTGTAAGTATGGTATCCCAGGTGGCTGCTAAGGTGCCTGCAAGGCTGTCACTACGGTATCCCATGCAGCTGTTAGGGGGCTACTAAGCCGTTACCATGGTATCCAAAGCTAACGTGTTGCTAGGCTGTTGCTATGGTTTCCTTGTAGGGTGCTAAGTTGTTGCTAGGCTATTGCTGTTTTCTCTCAAGTTGTTGCTAAAGTGCTGCTAGCCTGTCACTATGGTATCCCATGCAGTTGCTAAGGGGTACTAGACTGTTACCATGGTATCCAACACAGTTACTAAGGTGTTGCTAGGCCGATGCTATAGTATGCCAGGTGAATGCTAGTTACTAGCCACATTTTTATAGTATTCCAGGTGGTTGCTAAGGTGTTACTAGCCCCATTGTTATGGTATCGCAGGTGGTTGCTAAGGTGTTACTAGCCCCATTATTATGGTATCCTGGGTGGTTGCTAAGATATTGCGAGGCTGTTTTCTGTGGTATCTCAGCTGTTTGCTGAAGTGTAACTATCCCCACTGTTATGGTATCCCAGTTGCTAGGCTGTTGCTATTAAACCCAGGGTAGTTGTTAAGGTGTGACCTAACTGGCAGGTGGATATGGATACATGATGGAGGGTTATGGTCTCAGGGTTTAGGGTCTGTATATCACTGCTCCAGATCCGGATGAAATTTATGTCTTTGCTCACCCCGTTGTCCCGGGACAGGCAGTGACCATGTTCGTCCTGCCAGTGTCTTGTACTCACACATGGCTCACACATGCATCTCCGCAGTTCTGTGATTGATGTCATCACCATGACTCACTCCAGTCCCTCTGATGAAGCTCTCCAAACTCACAGCCCTGTGAGTGACTGCTTCTCACTAGACCTCACGGCATCACACGGTCATTCATTAATAATGCTGATCTGGGATAAAGCTCTGGCCATATGAGCACAGGGTTAGCAGATATGACTATAACTATTAGTCATATGCAGATACAGACGTTATAACAGCAATACGCTACGAGATTACTGTGATTGTATCACAGGGAAGAGTGTTATTGGGCCAAATCAGAGTGAAGCAGTGTGCCTAAAACCTCCTACCCTGTGGTAACATCCCAGTAACTAAGGCCTCTCATGGCTCATTGCTTTCACAGAATGACAGCCCACATAAAATATGATGGAATGCACAATTACTCTGATAATAATGCAGTTTATTTTTAATAATAAACAACATAAACAAGTTTCTAATAAGGAAAAGTAAATCTAACACTGGCTGGGGCCATAATGGCATACTTAAGCAGTAGGTACTAATTCATTCCAGTCTGTATTGAGGTTCATAGCGCCAGTCCACACATTCTCAGGTGCACTACATCCGCCATCTTACCAATGCCATCTCCTCACCAGCGCAACAGCTTCACTCACCAAAATGAGTTTACTTCTGAGCATCGTGGTGGCACACATGGTTCCTCATAGAAGGTTCTTCTTAAGTACATAACAGCACTCATAGAACTCTGCAGTCCACCTTAAAAACCTCCAGGCTGATAGAACCAGGTTTATCTCTAAGCAGGTTCATATATACAGAGAAGCAGATGGACTACAGCCTGTACCTGTAGAACTACAGAGAGCTCCTATATGGTCAGTGGAGCTGATACAATGGACACCGAGTTCTGTTATGGCTAATCACTATAATACGCTAATATGGCGGTACTGCATTTAGTTATGCTAGGTCAGCATTTTCACTTTAGGAAGCTCAGTCGATATGACAGCTTGAGTTAGCCATGCCTGCGCAAACGCACACAACACATCAAACTGGTGTTTATAGGCTGAATCCTGCTGCGCCAACAAGTCTATAAAGGCCGGGCCTTTACGTTTTAAATACACCCAGTGTCGGGCCAAAGGGCACGTCCATACATCGGCCCACACAGCCCACCAAAGTGCTGCGTACCGGAGAAGCTAGCAAGAGCGGCACCCCGTTCACTGTGACGGAGGAGGAACCGCTTCCAAACCCATGACAATGGATAAAGGGCAGCTGGACGAACTTAAAACCCACAGACCGTGCGGGAAACGCGATTTCTTTATGGATCATTATGAGTCATAGACGTGCACTTGGCTCAGACGTAAAGAAATTAAAGCATTAATGTTTTTTTTCTGAACACTGGAAAGAGGGATGTGTGCTCTATCAGAAGGTGCCACGCTGCACAGAGGAGACATCTGGAAGGCGCCCTTTCTTTCCAGGCAGCCTTCATCCTTATCATTGGCGTTATTGTGCATTAGCTCAGCACACGCTCCACAGAATGGAGCTAATGATCCTGGCTTAAGTGTGAAGAGCTGGACGGTGAGTGCACCACAAGGTGCTGGCTCAGTGAAAGCCTTCGCAGACATTTCTGCAGAGTAAAATGACCACACGCAGTTTTACAACTTCACACTCCAGAGAAACTCACTGACTCAGGCTGTATTCAAAATGGCATACTACATACGGCTCCTGTACTGAATCTAAAAGTAGAATATGTAGTACGTGACCAAGCTGAGGATCTGTCGTGCACTGGAGATCCCCGGATGGTGTTCTACTCCAGACAGAGTGTCTAGTATACATGGGGAGCCATCTTCATGGTGTACTCAATCCCATCATGCACCTCACCAGCTCTCAGCCTGCTTCAGCCAGAGAAAATGGCGGCGGGTAACACTGGGGAGCAAAACACAGCCCACTCTGAGGTAAATGTGGGTGTAGCGGTTGTAGTGGGGTGTGTGTTGATCAGAATGAGCCTCAGAAAGTTAAATATACAGGTCTGAAGATTAATAAAAGATGAACTCGCTTTAGAGGATCAGTTTTAGAGTGAAATAGCCCAGGGGAGCTAACCGCTAGGCTAACCGTACATCAGGTGAGCTGAGCAGCGTTAGCAGCAGCTAGCTCTAAACAGTGGATACAGTAATAACAGCTCTGAGGTAAATGTGGGTGTAGTGGTTGTAGTGGAGTGTGTGTTCATCAGAATGAGCCTCAGAAAGTTAAATATACAGGTCTGAAGATTAATAAAAGATGAACTCGCTTTAGAGGATCAGTTTTAGAGTGAACTAGCTTAAAAGCTAACAGCTAGGCTAACTGTATCTCAGGTGAGCTAAGCAGCGTTAGCAGCAGCTAGCTCTAAACAGTGGATACAGTAATAACAGCTCTGAGGTAAATGTGGGTGTAGTGATTGTAGTGGGGTGTGTGTTTATCAGAATGAGCCTCAGAAAGTTAAATATGCAGGTCTGAAGATTAATAAAAGATGAACTCGCTTTAGAGGATCAGTTTTAGAGTGGAATAACTGAGGGGAGCTAACAGCTAGGCTAACCGTATCTCAGGTGAGCTGAGCAGCATTAGCAGCAGCTAGCTCTAAACAGTGGATACAGTAATAACAGCTCTGAGGTAAATGTGAGGTAACTGGTCATGTGACCGTATTAGTATACTACACTGTAGGTCAGAACTTGGTACTCCAGTACTGTGTTGGAGTGTGGGGGGATATTACAGGTCAGTGTGATGAGTTTTAGGGTCTTCACAGGGCTCATAGACATGACTATAGTAGAATCTCTCTCTCTCTCTCTTTCTCTCTCTTTCTCTCAATTTCTTTTTCAATTCCCTTTTACTCCTCCTTGCTGTTTTTCTTTCTATCTCTTTGTTTACCCTCTGTTTCTCTCTCTCTTTCTTACTCTCTCCTTTCCTCTTTATCATTTTGTCTTGCAATATCTCTTTTTTTCTAATCTTTTCACTGCTTTTCTTTCTTTCTACTCTCTTCTTCTCTACTTCTTTTTCTTTCTCTTTATTTTTCCATCGCTTTTTCTCCTCTTCCTTCTTTCTCTCATTTTCCATCTATATCACCCTCTCTTTCTCTCCCTCTCCTTCGCCTCATTTCTCATTTTACTACTTTACTCTTTTTTCAACTTTTTTCTTTATTTCTCTCTCCCTCTCATCCCATCTTTTCTTTCTCTCTGTCTTTCGCTCACTCCTTTCTTTCTCTCTTTTCTTCTCTTACTAATTCTAACCCTCTCTTCTTTTATCTATCTATCTATCTATCTATCTATCTATCTATCTATCTATCTATCTATCTATCTCTTTGTCTGTCTGTTTGTCTCCCTCTGTCTCTCTTTCTCTGTTTGTCTCCCTTTCTCTCTCTCTCTCTCTCTCTCTCACATTCTTTCCATCCCAGGCCAAGAGGAAAACATGTACGCTACTGTCAGACACAGTGACAACCTGCTCTCGTTTTTATTTATTAATGTTCCAAATGTTTATGACTCACAGCCCAAATCAGGCCAGAGAGCCTTTCACACACTGCGTCCACAGATCTGCACACACCTGCTCACCCAGCAGATCAAAGAGATCAGCTCTAAGTCAGGGACGTTAACAGCCTGTACGGAGCCTTTATTACAAGCATCATTAGTGAAGTCAGGTACTGGTGTTCAGTGTCCATCACTCCAACATCCCAGAGGTACTGGATGGAGTTGGATCCATCCCTCCACAGAACGCAGTTCCAGTGCTCCACCTCCCAATGCTGGGGGCTCCAAACCCCTCTAACAGATGTTTGGCAGTGGAGCTCATGTGTGGCTGCTCCAGAGCTTCCCATTCTACTGGCCAGTGCTTTTCTATGGAGCTTAAAAGCTGTGCGTCAGCAGTGGGTGCACATTAGTAGCTAAGTAAATATACTGTATATGTGTGTGTATATGTACAGGGGTTG
The DNA here is from genome assembly GCA_024036415.1 of Prochilodus magdalenae. Taxonomy (NCBI): domain Eukaryota; kingdom Metazoa; phylum Chordata; class Actinopteri; order Characiformes; family Prochilodontidae; genus Prochilodus; species Prochilodus magdalenae. The sequence continues at coordinate 89,131 of JAMWET010003157.1, forward strand.
GGCAATGAAACTGAAACACCTGTCATTGTAGTGTGGGAGGTCTCATGGCTAAATTGGACCAGCCTGGTGGCCAGTCTTCATTAATTGCACATTGCACCAGTAAGAGCAGAGTGTGAAGGTTCAGTTAGCAGGTAAGAGCACAGTTCTGCTCAAAATACTGCAATGCACACAGCATTATGGGACATACCAGAGTTCAAAAGAGGACAAACTGTTGGTGCACGTCTTGCTGGCGCATCTGTGATGCAAGTCTTTGTGATGTATCAAGAGCCACGGTATCCAGGGCAATGTCAGCATACCACCAAGAAGGACGAACCTCCACCAGCATCACGTAGTGACCTGGCCACTATCCTGCAAGAAGAATGGCTTAAACTCCCTCTGACCACTGTGCAGGACGCAGTATATGTCATTCCCAAGACCAACTGACGCTGTATTGGCCGCAAAAGGAGGCCCTACACCATACTAATAAATGATTGTGGTCTAAAACCAGGTGTTTCAGTTTCATTGTCCAACCCCTGTAAAAATGGAGATACATGTTTTTCATTGGACAGCGACGATATATATATATATATATATATATCGTCGCTGTCCAATGAAAATTTACACTGTGTGAGAATCTCATGATAAATGGACCCACAGAAACAGCCCAAAAGTGTTTGGAAAGACGTCTGGTTCCATTGACTTCCATTCAAATTAAATGAGGTTTTTGGCCTCTGAAATAACCGTGTTAATGTGTGTTTGAAAGGGGTTTGGCTTACCTGTTTGTTCCAGCATGCCGGCAGCCTGCTACAACTCAAAGGACCCGACCCCAGGGTTTGATGGGTAGTCTGGAGGTTGCAGTACAATTGGGTTATTCCATTTCCCATGCTAAGCAGGGGGTAGGCAGCTTGCATGGTTCCTTTTGGCATGTTAAGGTTCCAGCATGAATGTTTTAATATTAAATGCTTTATATGTTTACTAGAATTTCGATTACATAATAAAATTATTTGAGTTCAAATATAAAGATATAGTAAGAACTTGCAAATTTTAAACTTACCTGTAGTTGGTCTAATCCAATAGCCCAATGGGTATTTAAATAGCAGAACTTGGCCATTTGAGAGAGATGGCTGGCCTGGGGTGCAGATCTGTTTTCAAAGTGTTGTGTTTGGAAGCATGTTGGATATATGTTTGTATCCCCTGGATTAGTTCAGTTGACTTCAGTTTTGGTGAGTTCTGTCTATCTGATGATTTTTTGGGGTTTTGATGACACAGCACTTTGCACCTTGGACAAAATAAACCATCTTGCATTCGAACTTCCAGTTTTTTCCAATCTCCACTCAGCTATCTTGCCACACACACGTTTTATACTTTGGATAAATATTTCCATTTCATTAGAGTAATAAGGAATAAAGGAATGGCTTGGGAAAATGTACTGTTCCTCAGCACCAGTCCGGATGGGAGATCTTCGCCTGCGATGCTCTATTTGGCTCTTTCGGGGAATTATAAAGGGGCGCACGCGGCAAAATTAATGATGCCGGAATGATGAAGTGTTTCGAGCGCTGCTGTGGTTGTTCTGCTAATTCAGCGGTGTCCGAACCCTGGCAAACACGCTATTACTTCAGGAAGGAGAGTGTTATTAATAACGCTTAACCATGTAGGGACAGCGTTTCTCCCTGCGTGTAGATGAACAGGCGAATTTGTGCCAGTGAGTATCAGGGCCCTGTTCCATTAATCTTTAATATGAAAGCTCTAATGTGTGCTGTTGTGTTCACCGGAGCAGCTGTAATTGCAGAGCTTGAACTGGGCCAGTAGCCCACTCAGCTAAACGTACCGGCCCTTCTCATGAAAGACACAGCGTGCAGTACCTTACGTCCAGCTCGACACTGACGAACTGTAGCATGAACCCTGCACCACGAACCAACAGCATGGAGGCTTGGCGGCATCGTCCTCCGAAAGGGTGGGCCCTTCAAGGAGCGCACCTCCATTCCCAGGGCCCTATGTTCCCAGCGCTCTGTCGTTCTGGGGTCCCATGTTAATAGGGTTCTGTATTCTCAAGGTGCAAAGAGAACACTGCTCAGAAGAAGTCCACGTCAGGTTCAACCCATCAACAAAACCCAAATAGGACAACCCTGGTCAGAAATGTCTTCCCTATAAACGACTGGTGAATGTGGTCCCATATTTCCAAGATCCTGTGCTACCAGGGCTATATGGTTCTAAGGTTCTATGTTCCCTAATGTCTATATTCCCAGAGCCTTTTGTTCCCAGGGTTCAAAGTTCTTTGGATTCAATGTTTCTAATATCGTATGTGGCCTAAGGTCGTATGTTCCCAGAGCTTATGTTTCCAAGGTCCAATGTTCCCAGTGTTCTATTTTCCCAGAGACCTATGTTCTCTATGATCCTAAGATTATGTTCCCAAGGTTCTACATTTTCAAAGACGTATGATCTTAGGCAACTAGTTTCCATAGTTCTATGTTCCCAGGGCCTTAAATTTCTAGAGCCCTATGTATCTAGGATCATATATTCCTATGGTCCTATGCTCCCATTGTTCTATGGTCCTGGGACTATATGTTCCCAAGATTCTATGTTCCCTGTGCCCTTTGTCATTAGGCCCTTAGTTCCCAGAGTCCTGTGTTCCCACTATTGTATGTTCCTAGGTTTGCATGTTCTAAGGGCTGTATATTCTCAGAGCCCTATGTTCCCAAGGTTCTATGTTCCTATAGTACTGTGTTCTCAGGGCTGTAGTCCTGTGTTCCTATGACTGTATGTTACAATGACCATGTCCAGAGCCTTACGTCCTCAGTCCCCAAGTTCTTGAAGTCCTATGTACTCCGGGGTCATAGGTTCCTAGGGCTCTACGTTTCTAGGGTTATATATTTCCAGAGCCCTATGTTCCTAGGGCACTATAGTCCAAGGTTCAATATTCCCATGTCCACTGGCTTTTAGGTCCTAGAGATCTATGTTCCCGGGGCTATATATCTATAGGGCTCAATGTTCCCAGGAGAGTAAGTTCCAAGGGTTCTATGTTCCTATGCTTTTGTTTTCCCAAGGTCCCAGGTCCATATGTTCACACGGTTCCATTCTCCCAGAGCCCTATGTTTCCAGGGCTTCATGACCCAAGGACCATATGTCCCCAATGTCCCATGTCACTTGGCCCTTAGTTCCCAGAGTTCTATGATCCCCAGGTCATATGTTCCTAGGACTTTATGATCTTAAGGCTGTATGTTTCTAAGCCCATAAGCTCCTAGGGCCATATGTTCCTAGGGTTCTATGTTACCCAGACTTCATGCTTCTAGGATCTCAGGTTCTATGTTTCCAGGTTCTGTGAAGTGTTTTCTACATTATACATACATTATGCATTAAGGGGGCATCTGAAAGAGTTCCCAGGTAGCATTGTGGGGTCATTAAATAACATTTAGGGGAAAAACGAGGAGCAGATTTTAGCAATGTTCTTGATTTCAGATAGCATAGTCTCAGTGAGCCAGTTGGCGAACTTTTCAGTCATACGTCTATTCATCTTCTAAGCTGCTTATCCTGCTGGAGCCTATCCCAGCACTCATTGGGCGGAAGGCAGGAAATACTCTGGACAGGCCGCCAGTCCATCACAGTAACTGGCAAACTGAAACTCCGTAATTCAGATCATATTTTGAGAAGTAATGCGTGTGGGAACACAGCAGCGATTCTGGGTTGTTTATCAGAACATTTAAAAGAGAACAGAAGAGCTCAGGGAATATAATACCCTCGAGCAGTGAAGATCCCAAACCAAAGCATCGCAGTATGGTGTCGGGCCGCCATGTTTACGAAAGCAATATGCCAGACGTCTCGGCATGGAGCTGTAGAGGTTCCTAATGGTGTCCTGTGATAATCCATCCAATGCAGCTTGAACATCCTCACACACTTCCTGCAGATGGTGCGGTAGGGGTGGAGGTGGAGTGACACCAGACCTTCTGGACGTGTGACAACAAACCGCTCATCTTGGTGCTGGTCACGGTGCCTCCACACACGGATTCGTTGGGCATCTCCACCAAGACTAAAGCGGGACTCATCACTGAAGATGATGTCACTCCATGACAGTCTGGTACGACACCACTGCAGTCTTTGGTGACGGTGACGTGGTGTTAAGGACAGTCGTGGTAATGGTCTACCAATGTAGACCGTTACCAGTGGTGCTGCACTAACAGGATGACTCATGGAGGACATCAGGCAGGGTTCAAAACACAGGCAGGGGTCATCAGAGACATATCTAGAAACCAAAGCAAGGGTCAAAACCATGGAAACCAAGACGAACACTACAAGATACATGACAGAGGAAACCACAGCTCAAACCATGGGGTATAAATGGGAATCCTAGATCAGTGGCAAATATGAGAGTGGGTGGAGCCAGGGTGGAGCCAGGGTGGAGCAGGAAAAGCTGTGCAGTAACACACAGTCACCAGAGAGGGCGGTATGTGACAATATGACATTGAGAGTTAGCTATCTCGCTAGTAACCGCCAGTCTCTAGACACTGCTGAAATGCTACATTAGCTACACTGCTAAATGAAGAAGTTTTACTGGACCCTGCTGTATGACACTAGTCATGGCAGATGGCATAATGTCACATGCTAGTTTTTTGCTAAGTGCATTCTAGTTAGCCATTAAAACATAAACCTCAACAGGCTAACACCATTAGCTAGCAAGCGTTGGTACAACCATATTGCACCAACTGTATAGTGGCATATTGGTGGAGCTATGGTATTCAATGAAACAACTATAGCTGCTCATAACTACATACCAACAGCAAAGATGTTGGACAAAGGACAAAACTGTCCCTGTGCTCTCACAGGACAAGGAAAAATGTTTGGGTATTCCCATTTTTTCCACAGCTTCTGGATCATCTGTGTCTGATGTGTAAACAAAATAATTCCCAGTGGTTTGATGTGAAGAGCTCTGTCCTCAAGTCAGAGTTGTCCACAGTGGATGGGGACGTCCGAGGAGTTTAGTGCCTATAAAAGCTCAAAGTTGTGGTAGTTTGGAGATTTTAACCTTAAAGAAATACCAAATTACCATCAGAGTCCCGCCACATATCTGTCCAGTCTCCTCAAGTCCACTCAGGGGGCAGAGAAGGTCAGAGCTAGCGTGACGGAAACTCCTCCTAGCTTTGTACTACATGAAAGGGACTGGTTTTTTCCTGTATGTTAATGGAGGGTGTTTAATTTCACCTCCTCGTGCCGTGTGAGACGATCCGGGGTATCAGTGTCCCCCGGCGTGGAGCGGAATCACGCAGCCTGATAGCACTTCAGCACGCGCCCGGATGGCCAGGAAGCCTTTAACTCAACGGCTCCATTGTTGTGGGAAGGTCAGGGGCAGCCGAGTGGAGACAGAAGAGAATGAGATGACATGCGGCAGCGTAACGAACGGCTGGAGTGGCTGTGCTCCACCGCGCCCCGTTTCTCCAGGTGTGAGCTGTGATGTAGTCACAACTCACTCCGAAGGTCAGAGCGCAGGACTCCTGACTAGCGGTAAATGGGATCATTACTGCTGCACAGATCTGCAGTACATGTTCCAGACCTGAGGGGTCTGTCACAGCAGTTGCTAGGGTCCTGTCAGAACGTTACTATGGTGTTCTGACTGGTGGTTGTGGTGTCAGGTATCTCAGGAGGTTGCTGAGGGTGTTGCTAGGTGATTGTTTTAGTGTACCTACAGTGATTGCTATGGTCCCGTGTGGTTACTAGGTGGTTGCCATCGTTTTTCAGGTGGGTGCTTTAGTGTTTAAAGTAGTTGCTAAGGTAACTGATTTGGTGCCCCAGGTGGTCACTTTATAGTTGCCATTGTTCTCTAGGTGGTTACTAAGGTGATTGCTGTGGTGCCCCAGGTGGTTACTGTGTTTTTGTCATTGTGGTTGTCATTGTTTTCAAGATGTTTGCTCAAGTGATATTTAGTAGTTGCTAGGTGGTTGCCCAGATCATTGCTATGGTGTTTGCTACGGTGTCCCAGGTGGTTGCTAGGTGGTTGGCATTGGTTTCCAGGTGGTTTGTAAGATGTCGCTATGGTATCCCAGGTGGTTGCTAAGGTGATTGCTGTGGGGCCCCAGGTGGTTACTGGGTAGTTGACATTGTTTTCCTAGTGGTTGGTAAGATAATAGCTATGGTGTCCCAGGTGGTTGCTAGGTGGTTGCCCAGATCATTGCTACAGTGATTGCTACGGTGTCCCAAGTGGGTGCTAGGTGGTTGGCATTGGTTTCCAGGTGGTTTGTAAGATGTCGCTATGGTTTTCCAGGTGGCTGCTAAGCTGTTGCTGGACATGTGCTGTAGTGTTCTAAGCTAGGATGTTGCAAGGTGTTGCTATGGTGGTTTAAGGTGGTTGTTCCTGTATTGCTAGGTGGTCACTACTGACTTCCAGGTGAGGCATGTAGAACGTCCAGAAGGCCTATGGTGACGGTTTCACACCAGGTTGTTCATGTGATTAACTAAAGCCTGATGGGTTACACTGTTAGGTCCGGAGGTCAGTCTTACTGTCCATCCTCTGAAGGACTAATCAGTGGTGGAGGCTGCTCAACCACCCTGGATACCAAAGAGAGAACAATCCTGATAAGATCATTTTCAGTCAGCTGATAAAAAGACAATGGCTGCTACAGCACAGTTTAGGTACACCAAGTGCCTCCACAGATGGTACATGGTCTCTAATTATACACCAGCGAAGTGGGCGTTTCTAATATAGTGTCACTTGGCAGAGCATCACCGTATACAGTGTATTGTGTGTGGTATCCAGAATCTAACTGGGTCCCTCATTCTTGTGATGCCTTGCACCTGTAGTCTTGTTTACAGTTTGCATAATTCATGGCCTACACATTACCCGGAATTAAAGCAGAGTGGGACAGATGTATGCAGATTAAGTCAAAGGATTCTGTCGTAAACACAGCAAGCGCAGACTTAAACGCCGCACCGGAACAGCCGCTCCAGAAAACAAGTCTTTATTACTTTGTGCTCATGGATTAGGAATGTAAAGCTGAGTTACATCACGTCGGTGGCATGTTTAGATGTTCAGCTGCACATTCTATCCCTGTGTAACCCACTCAGGGGGGCTGCACTTCAAAGAGCTGGACAGGTAGGATCTAAGTTTTCCCAGTGTGGCTCTTCGTGAGATATGGAAACATATCGTAGTGCTTTGATGCAAACCGGTTTACTGTAGAGAGCCTGACTGACCACGCTGGTTTCCATAGAGTGGGGGGGTGATGGGAACCAGGGGTCTCTGTGTCTACAACACAGATACAGCCATTTTATCTACTATTCAAACCAACCGGGTTCATAGCAACATCTTAACAACTCTTTTGGATACCATAGCAACTCCTTGACAACTACCGTGGTTACCATAGAAATGGTCTAGCGACACTTTAGCAATCACCTGGGATAGTAGTGGCTTAGCAGCATCGTAGCAACAACCTGGGATTCCACAGCAACAGCCCAGCAGCACCTTAAAAACCACATGGGGTCGTATAGCAATAGCCTAGCAAGACCTCAGATTCTATAGCAATAGCCTAGCAACATCATAGCAATCACCTGGGATTACATAAAAATAGCCTTACAATAACCTAGCAATACTTTAGCAACCCCCTGGGATACCACAGCAATGGTGGAGCAGCATCATGGTAACCATCTGGAATTCCATGCCAATAGCCTACCACAACCACTTGGGACAAGATAGCAACAGCGTGGCAATGCCTTAACAACCACATGGGATAACATAACAGCCAAGCCAAAGCTTATGAACCACCTGGGATAATATAGCTAAATTCTTGGATACCTTTAGCAACCACCTGTGATGCCATAGCAATAGCCTAGCAACGCCCTACCAACCACCTGAGACAAGATAGCAATAGCATAGCAATGGCCTAACAACTACCTGGGGATCTATAGCAATAGCCTAGCAATACCATAACAATTATATTGGGTTCTATTACAATAGCCTAGCAATGCCTTAGCAACCACTAGGAATACTTTAACAACAGCCTGGCAGCACCATAGCAGCCATCTGGGGTAATGTAGCAATGGCCTAGCAATAGCTTAGCAACTACCAGGAATTCAATAGCAACAGCCTGGCAGCACCATAGCAGCCATCTGAGATAATGTAACAATAGCCTAGCAATAGCTTAGCAACTACCGGGAATTCCATAGCAACAGCCTAGAAACATCATAGCAACCACCTGTGATAACGCAACAGCCTGGCAACACCGTAGCAGCCATCTGGGATAACATAGCAATGGCCTAGCAATAGCTTAGCAACTACAGGGAATTCCATAGAAACAGCCTAGATACACCTTAACAACTACCTGGGGATCTATAGCAATAGCCTAGCAACACCTTAACAACTACCTGGGGATCTATAGCAATAGCCTAGCAACACCTATCTTGGGTTCTATTGCAATAGCCTAGCAATAGCTTAGTAACTACCGGGAATTCCATAGCAACAGCCTAGAAACATCATAGCAACCACCTGGGATAATACCGCAACAGCCTGGCAACACCATAGCAGCCATCTGGGATAACATAGCAATGGCCTAGCAATAGCTTAGCACCTACCGGAAATTCCAAAGCAACAACCTAAAACATCATAGCAACCACCTGGGATAATACCGCAACATTCTCGGGTGCCTTAGCAACCACCTGGGATACCGGAGCCGCGTCTCTCTCAGGTCACCTTAAAGTGTGTTCGTGAACTTCCTTTTACTCGTTCCCTGAATCCGAGCAGAGGTTCGTGTTCCGTGTCTCCAGACCAACAGGAACCGTTCGGATCTGAGCCTGGCGAGTCACAGGCGATACAAAACCACACCAGAGGGTACATGTGATTAATCAGCAGAAACACCAAAATAAAGACCCACTGCCCCCCACCGCTCACGCTGCGTTCACCTGTGCAGAGGGTCCTCCAGCATGATTGTACTGGGGCTTATGGAGTCGATGGGGTCGAGTTTACAGAGAGAGCCTGGCCTTAATTAGAAAAGGATGATGGGAGCGGGAGCGTAGACGGAGCTTTGGAAGGCAGAGGTTTGCGCTGGGATCAAAGCAGAGATGAGGGATGACAAATATCCTAGGGCCAGAGTCTGCTGGAATCCGAGGAGTAGACTAACTCCAACCCCGGGGAGAGAGAGAGTAGTGTGGAGGGGAGGGGTGGGGGTTGGAGTGGAGGAGGAAGGGCTGGATACATCTATCTTCCCGCTCGCCTTCGCCCCTCTTTCATTCGGCGCCGACTCTTTTGTCCAAAAATTTCCAGGCCGAAAACGCAAAACAGGTGGAGGTTACCGGCGCGCGGCTCTGCGCAGATGACGGAGCGTTTACAAGCTTGTTTTCCCTCCTCTCGTCTTTTGTTGTGCATCGGAGCATATAGTGAAGTAATGATTCAGGCATCCTCCACACAATGCGAGCGTTTCATCAACACGGCCTTGTTATTGTTGGGCCCGTCGGTTGAAGGAATAGTTCGGGGGGGGGAGGCAGAAAAGCATCTGCACTAATGCTGTCCGTACCATGAATGCATCTGATCAAATGTGTGGGGTGTCTGAAGTGTCCTTCATTGGTGTCGCACTGGAGCTACGAGGCCAATGGAGCTAACCGGTAATGGAAGCTGATAGCGACCGGATTAGCATCACGTTTAGAACCTTGTCAAGTTGTTTGAGCTTGAGTTCTAACCCGCATGTTGTATCACTGTATCTTGAGACAAGGGACAAAAGGTCCTACACCAGGTCCTCTAACAGCTCTCCATATGTAATGGACAACAACCACGTATGCTAGTTAGTCGCAGAAACGGCCTCCCTGGAGTAATTCAGGGTTAAGTGCCCTGCTCATGCGCACACAGGTGGGATTTGAACTCGTGACCTTTTGGTAATTGGGCAGAGCAAGTGTTTATGGAACCTCACTCTCTCTCCGACTCGCTCAGAGATCATCTAACACTCGTCCCTCAGGGTTGTGGGGGGTACTGGAGTCTATCCCAGCACTCTTTGCCCAGCCAGAGGGCAGGAAATACCCCGGATGGAGACACCGAGGGGCAATTTAGCATCTCCAGTTGACCTGACTTTGGACTGTGGGAGGGATCCGGAGCACCCATGCTGACACAGGGACAAGGGAGGAGTGTTTGAGGGAACTCCTAAAGTTCCATACAGCTTGTAGCCTGAAGGCCAGCTAATCTTATCTAGCACACAAACACAGCTAGCCTTATAGCTAGCTTCTTTGCTAACTTCATCTTTTAGCTTCTTGTCCCCCTGATCTGATGAGTCATTCTAGTCACTTGAGTAATCCAGTCTCTCTGCTATGATAATGATTTGAAGAGCATTACTATAGTTATAGGGTTCTACTAAGATAGAGTGGACTAGCGGTAATGCTAGCCATCTGGCTTCCTTCTATGTTCACCAGTGAAGGAAATCTAATTCAGACCGTCCCTCTAACATCCACCTAAAGCAGCCCTTTCTTCTACCTGCAAGATACGTCATTGGTAGGTGTATTTTTATTAACGTGGGACAGGGGGCTACCGCATCTTGTGTTGGCTTCAGGGTGTAGCATCTTAAAGTCAGCAGTAACTGTAACGGAGTTATGGAAAAAGAAATAATTGTAGGGGGTGCTGGAGGTGGAGTGAGGCCAGGCCTTTTGGAGGCATGATGCATGGCAACAAACCGTTCATACAATTACCGATATAGCCACACCCACTCACCCAGCCTTCATACCATTACCGATATAGCCACGCCCACTCACCCAGCCCTCATACCATCACCAATATAGCCACGCCCACCCAGCCAGCCTTCATACAGTCACCGATGTAGCCACACCCACACACCCAACCCTCATACCATCACCAATATAGCCACGCCCACCCAGCCAGCCTTCATACAGTCACCGATGTAGCCACACCCACACACCCAGCCCTCATACAGTCACCGACATAGCCACGCCCACTCATCCAGGCTTTATACCATCACCGATATAGCCACACCCACTCACCCAGCCTTCATACAGTCACCGACATAGCCACGCCCACTCACCCAGCCTCCATACCGTCACCAAAGTAGCCACACCCACACACCCAGCCTTCATACAGTCACCAATATAGCCACGCCCACTCACCCAGCCTTCATACCGTCACCGATATAGCCACGCCCACTCACCCAGCCTTCATACTCTCACCGATATAGCCACGCCCACTCATCCAGCCTTCATACCGTCACCGATGTAGCCACACCCATTCACCCAGCATTCATACCATTACCGATATAGCCACACCCAGTCACCCAGCCTTCATATCGTCACCGATATAGCCATGCCCACTCACCCAGCCTTCATACCGTTACCAATATAGCCACGCCCACTCACCCAGCCTACATACAGTCACTGATATAGCCACGCCCACTCATCCAACCTTCATACCATCACCGATATAGCCACGCCCACTCACCCAGCCTACATACAGTCACTGATATAGCCACGCCCACTCACCCAGCCTTCATACCATCACGAATATAGCCACGCCCACTCACCCAGCCTTCATACAGTCACCAACATAGCCACGCCCACTCACCCAGCCTTCATACAGTTACCGATATAGCCACGCCCACTCATCCAACCTTCATACTGTCACTGATATAACCACGCTCCAACTCCCTTCACAGAACAGTCACTCCCATCACTACTGTGCCATTCGCTATCCAGTAAAAGAACTGGGACAATGAGATTTTCCTGCACGCCTGATTTCCAGGAAGACTAGCGCCATTGTAAGAGGCCAGTAGGCATGGTTACAACAGATGTAAGACTGGTTTATGGTTCGTGTGCCTTTCATAACGTACCTTGGCTCGCTACGTCGGTGCTACATTGTCTAAAATTGATTTTCCACCAAACTATTCCTCTAACGATGCCGGACATGCACTGGATTATCGAATGCTACTTAAAACCAAGCCACTCCATTCAGAGTGGGTACAGCTTCCCTACGGCTTTGGGAATTCTCCCAGCTCGGGCCCTGCAGGGCTCCTGCTCCCTCTCACATTTCCTCTGGCCGACCCCGGGAAGCTTTTTATGTGGGAGTTTATTGTGTTGCTGAAGTGCCGGAGGGTCCCACGGCGCAGATAAAGACGGAGTGCTCAGGATCCTCCAGCAAAGTGACAGATGATGGGAGCCTTTTGTTTGATAGGTGTTTGCACAGACGAATGGCATTTCGGATAGGATTAGGAAGGCGGAATTGAATTTTGGCACGCTCGTTCATTTTGATTAGGTTATTAACGCGGCGAGTACATGCAGTCCTGGAGCGTTCGCGGTTCGAGTTACAGGGTGTGATTTGCTCCCCCGTCTGTGGGACTACGGCTGGATATTAGTTTCACAGAGGAATATTCAGAGTCTGTTCGGTTTATTGACCCTAACGGGTCAGGATTCCGAAAGGGCTCCGATAGGAAATGACATCATGCATTTCGGCAAGGCCCGGCAGGTCATGAATTGCATGAACGTTTTCTCATTAGAGGTTTAGCCTGAGTGGCGACAGTCCGAGTGCGCAGGGAGATGGACGCGTACCTGGTGGCCCACTGTAAATCTTTAACAAGACTACAGGAACAAAAGACATCTGGTCCAATGGAGCGAACATGGAGATTTGGCCTTGCTTACCAGGACTTTATGGTTCTTATTCTTTCGCTCCAGCAGCCAAAAACGAACAAAAAGCTCCTTAGGCCAAAGTGTAGTCGTTTAGCCATGTTGCTAACGCTAGCACTAGAGTAGTGACCCAACTAGCTTCTAATAACACATCCCCTCAAATTTCTCTGAACCCTCTCAAACTGCATCCAAGTCTTCAGTAAGGTTGCAGAGGCTTGGTGATGTCACCTAGGACAGAGTTTGACACATGGTGGACTATAGAAATGGACAAAGCTGTGGTCAGTCACAGGGTCTGTATTCACAGGACGTCATACAGTGGTCTGGGTCAACCTAATGACAACCTGACATCACCTTAAGCAGCTGTGGAGACGTTTTGGGGATGCATGTAGAGAAAAGACTTGGGTGACTATTGACTTTTAGCATTTGTTAGCTTAGCAGTAGCTTCTTTAGTCTACCGCTGGAGCTGTGAGGCCACCGTTAGGCTAACCGTTCCAGCAGTAGACTATAGAAGCTACATTTGTACTTCAAGCTGATTGACTCCATGAGTCCTGGATCCTGTTAGGGTCATCTTCAGTGACGAGTCCTGCTTTAGTCTTGGTGGAGACGACCAACGAATCCGTGTGTGGAGGCACCGTGGTCAGCACCAAGATGAACGGTTTGTCGTCACGCGTCCAGAAGGCCTGGTGTCACTCCGTCTCCACCCCTACCGCACCATCTGCAGGAACTGTGTGAGGATGTTCAAGCTGCATGGAAAGGATTATCACAGGACACCATTAGGAACCTCTACAGCTCCATACCGAGACGTCTGGCGTGTTGGGATAGCAAACAAGGCGGCCCGACGCCATACTGAGAGACAGACTTCTGTATGTGTAGCTCAATAAATATTGATCATATCAGTCTAAATGTATCATCAGTTATTGATCCTGGTCACCTTTATCCTCCTTCCCAACAGCACCGCACTCCCATGCCTCCTTCTGGGTGCAGCTACTATAACCATATGAACACATATGAACACAGGGACCCCAAGTAACCACAGTCATCCAAGTCTGTACGTGGCACAATCATCATCAACCGGCTCAGCCATAATGTTAGTTATGTCATCATTGGTTCTTTGTGTAAAGAGAGAGTTGGATGTCCATACCTCATGCAGTCTGCTTTCCTTTTTGTGTAGCCTATAATAGACTGTCCGCTGGAGTCCAAGATTCTGGCCACCCGCAACGTTGGCATCACAGTCTGAAACCTGCAGTCAGTGAAAGGCTAGCTTGGCTACCTCTAGTTCTCAGAAAAACCATGGGATACGGGTTATCTGTGACTAAGCTACCCACACCAAGAGGGGTCAATCGGTCATAACGAGAGAGCCGGTCTCATAAATGCTGCGTTATATTATAAATCCTGATCCTACTCCTTGTTTATAGCTGCAGATCACTCTCTGCCTCAAGTGACTCGTGTTTTAAATGGGCTCGACTTGGCTACGGGGTTAATGTGGCCATAAAATACCACACCGATTAGCACTGTGCTAACTGAATCACCACACACACACTTGCCTCAACCCACATAATGTTCGAGTGATCCGAAATGGTCTTGCTTATGTGGTTTCTGATCCCGTATGACAAACTGTTGTCTAGGGAAGAGCACAGAAATATGGCCAAGGCTTTGGGATGCCCCGTCAGCTGCCTGCTGAAAAAACCACCCAAAGAACAGGCCTTGCAAGCTTCTAGGGGCAAGCTTCTAGAGCCCCCACCTCAACAGCTGACCCTTCCTGGGGACTGCAAGCTCAAGCCAAGTCCTGCGGGCCAGCATCCATCTGTTTTTTGTTTTTTTTGGTCACCAATATGGTGACCAATCCTCAATGAAGACATACCAATTAAGTGACGTGACCAACAAGTGACCTATGATTCCCCTGGCTTGGCCATAGCATGCCATGCCTGCAAGCTTCTAGGGGCCATTGCCAGTCAGTAGCGGGATGCTACAAAGCCCCGCCTCCTCTCAGAGGGTCAACCATTCTGGGGACCCACCAGCTATGGCCAGGTCCCTAGGGGAACGTCCACCTGGCACTCGCTCCTTGCACTCGAGCCAAGGCCGCAGCCGCCACTGAAACTCCCGGCCAGCATCCATCTTCTGGCTCTTATATTGAAACATCAGCAGAAATGGATTTGCGGTGCAAAGATCAGGGGTGAGGTCACCACTAACCACATCAGCAAGGCAAGGTCATGCCTCGCAAGCTTCTAGAGAAATGCTACAGAGCCCCTTCAAGGGTTGACCATTCCCAGGGACCCACCAGCTCGAGGCAAGTCCCTAGATAAACAACTACATACACAATACGAGTAGTCCCTTTCTTTCGTTGGGCGCAAGCCTCCCATGCTCCTCCTGGCTTGGCCATAGCAAGGTCATGTCCTGCAAGCTTCTAGACAGATGCTACAAAGTCCTTAATTAAAAGGATGACCATTCCCAAAGACCCCATAGCTCCTTAGGTACACAACAACAACAACAACAACAACAACAACAACAACAACAACAACAACAACCCCTTTCTTCAGAGGTTGCATGCCTCCCATGATCCTCCTGGTATAGCCATGGCAAGGCCATGCCCTGCAAGCTTCTAGAGAGACGCTACAGAGACCCTTCAAGGGTTGACCATTCCCAGGGACCCACCAGCTCGAGGCAAGTCCCTAGACAAACAACCACATACACAATACAAGTAGTCCCTTTCTTTTATTGGGGGTAAGCCTCCCATGATCCTCCTGGCTTGGCCATGCCCTGCAAGCTTCTAGAGAGATGCTACAGAGACCCTTCTCAAGGGTCAACCATTCCCAGGGACCCACTGGCTTGAGCCAGGCCCTTAGTTGTACAACAGCTTCATCAATACAAATAGTCCCTTTCGTTCATTGGGGGTAAGCCTCCCATGATCCCCCAGGTATGCCTCACCAGCTCCTAGAGGCCAGTGCCAGGGATTGGCGTGAGTCGGTCAAGTACATTCGGGGTAAGGAGGAAGCTTAAGAACTGTATGATTTTGATCATATTTAATAATGTTGGGGAAACTCATGAGCAGGTCCTGACATCGAGCCACGTAAGGGAGATCAGTCAGTCACACGGAGACGGTTGGGCTCATAAATGCTGCATTACGCTGTAAATCCTGTCTTTTTAGCTGGAGTTCACGACGTCCCTGGAGAACCGTGAGCTTAAAACGGGCTCATTTCGTTCTCTCGGCTCTCTTCGCCATGCTAGCTCAGGGCAACCGTAAAACCCTTAAGAGCTTAATTGCCCCGAGTGAAGGAACAGTTCATGGGGGGAAATTGGCAGACCAAAGCCAGCTATTTCAATCGGAGCCACATTGTGTACGGTGCCCCGTGAGCTCCATTAGATCTCAGGAGGAAGTGCGTTTTTATACGTTTGGACGCAGTACCGGATTGCACTGTTGGTATCGTTCCTGTCCCAATATCCGGGCCCTAGCTGGCAGCACAGCCTTCACCCGTTGTTTTCCAAAGCGGCAGTGTTTTCAATGAAACGGCCAAGCGAGCGCTCGCTTCATCTCGCTCGACTGGCTCTCCAAAACTAGAAACACACCCGCATGCAGTTTCCCCCGCTGTCTCAATATGGAGACTGGAAGCACAACAGAACGCTAAACAACAACACAACAAAACAATAAAACTGTTTACAGGCTTTCCAAGGGTCATTAAACGCTGTTTGCCTGGTCGATGCCCGTCGTATTTGACAGGCCGTCCTGATTTTGCACTAATGGTAATTGCTGCGGCTGATACAACCTGAAAGTGAGAAACTACGTTAGCATGTTGGCGGACCTGAAAGTAACAACGCCTGCAACTGATCATGCATAGTGTGATAAATCATCTGAGGCACACGGTGGCTTATCATCATGGCTACATGATGAACAGCAGATAAATCAGCATGGCCTGGCACGTTTGAGACGATGCATAATCATGTTCCCATGCAGATATCCTTACGCAAAGAGGAGTGTGTATTATAATACATACTACACATGGACAAAAGTATTCGGACAGCTGGGCATGACATCCCATTCTAAACCGAGAGGTATTAATATAGAGCCGGGACCCTCTTTGCAGCTATAAAGGCTTTCTACCAGATTTTGGAGCCAGTCGGTTTGTCGGAAGGTTGCCCATTCCTTCAGCATGCCAGACAAGAGGGTAGACGACATGGCTAAGTGCTTGATTTTATACACTTGTGGTAATGGGACTGAATGAAAACACATGGATTCAATTATTACGAGGTGTGTCCCAATACTTTTGTCCATGCAGTGCATTTTATATGCTTATGCAAGGGTTGATTTAAATCTTGGTAGAGTTACACCACTCCATCCGTCGCTTGGCATTGGGCCTGCATGCAAAACCCTTTAGTCGGAAGGAAAGACCCGAATGCCTGGTCCATAAAACTTTAGAGGAGAATGTCGTGAACCTTGGTTAGTCTGTAGTTAGGCATGCTAACTATCTAGCCGAAGTTTTAATAAGATTGAATGTGATCTGTTAGCAAAGCATCAACTAGCTAAGACACAAAGCTAAATTAGCTATTGCTAACTTTGCCTTTTTCCTCAAACCACCTTCTATCAGCACGTTTCCATCAGCCCTTCATATCGAATGGGCTTCTATATTTAAAGCCTTGTTATTTAAAGCCGTACTGAGCCCGACCCAGCTGCCAGGAGAATGACGTTACCGTAATTACTGCTGTTTACCTTCCCTGATTCCTGCCTCCAGGCTGCGATGCCACTTCTCAGGGGAGCTTTTCCTCTAACCAGCTACAAGGCCGACCAAAGTCCATATAGGAAGGTCTGTTCATTCGGCGGCCATCTTTGCAACGCCGCCGGGCAGTTATTTCAAGCCATGCAAGTCCAGATTCCTAGCTGTTCGAATGGGGAGAGACCAAAATCCTCCAAACTGAAGGTCAAATGACTGTTTAAATATTAAACTAACTGATACACTCCTCAAAAGTGGTTTGTAGCTTTCAATAATGCACAGCATAAATGGTTTTCTGGTTGTTCTGGCCCATGTAGATCTCCACAATGAAGAGGGGGTGCGGGAGCTTTGCCTGCTAGCATAGCAGTATCGGCAATCATTTTCCAGCCACGGTGTAACCAGCAAGCTGATTGGCTCTTTCTCTGATAGGACACTGGTAAACAGACGCCATGTTGCACATTATGAGCTTTCACATTCATACTGTATTTCAGCCTAACTCAATGTCCCTGGTGTAACTTTCCTGGTGCTCCGAGGACAATTCCTGGACTGGTATGCCGGTGAACTTCATAGTATTTATTGCAGGCAGTAAACAAACAAACAAAAAAAAAAAAAAACACAAGAGTTTGTTGCATTGCAGTTGTCAATAATGCCATTGAGTAATCTAAAACCACATCTCTTCACATTTGCTTAAAAACCATCTCGAGCCTAAACTGCTCTTCCAAGATCCTGCTCATATCAGATATTTGTATGTCTTGGGGTTTTTGAGGCCTTCAGTACAGCTTCTGAAGGTCTTAGGTTCGGGTTAGAGTTGGGACAGAGCTAGCTTTGTGTACATATCAAAACTGGATCATTTTTCAGATAGATACTTTATTGATTCTGTAGGAAATTTAGCAGCCAGTAGCAGATACACAATACAGCACTGTAATAATACAAAAAAAAATTATACAATATGTTACATGAGTAAATACTGGCTCAGCAAAAAGTGAAATATAGAAATATATATATACACAATAAAGTCCATCTACAAAGATACAAAAACACTGAAGATAAACAAGTAGAAAGTATAACCAATATGTAAAAATATACATTAATGTCCCAGAGATAAAAAGGCAGTGAAATAATAATAAAATGTGCAAATGGGCGCAGGTATCAGCAAGAACCACAATGCGAAATGTCTAGATTGTCCAGGAGTGTCTACATATTCCATAAGTGTCTAGATTGTCCAGGAGTGTCTACATATTCCATAAGTGTCTAGATTGTCCAGGAGTGGCTAGAGTGTCCAGCAGTGTCCAGGGGTATATTGATTGTCTAGGAGTATCTAGATAATCCAGAATGGCTAGATTGTCCAGCAGTGTCCAGGGGTGTCTAGATAGTCCAGGAGTGTCTTGATAATCCAAAAGTGGCTAGAGTGTCCAGCAGTGTCCAGGGGTATATTGATTGTCCAGGAGTGTCTAGAAAATCCAGAATGGCTAGATTGTCCAGCAGTGTCCAGATAGTCCAGGAGTGTCTTGATAATCCAGAAGGGTCTAGACTGTCCAGGAGTATCTAGATAATCCAGAAGTAGCTAGAGTGTCCAGCGGTGTCTAGATAATCCAATAGTGGCTAGAGTGTCCAGGGGTATCAAGATTGTCCATGAGTGTCTAGATAATCCAGAAGGGTCTAGACTGTCCAGGAATATCTAGAGTGTCTAGGTATTCCAGGAGTGTCTAGACTGTCCAGCAGTGTCTAGATAATCCAGAAGTACCAAGATTGTCCAGGAGTATCTAGAGTGTCCATGAGTGTCTAGACTGTCCAGGAGTGCAGTTAGGCAAGATTACTATATAATATATATGTAGTGGTGTAAAAACTTTGATCTCTTTTTCTGCACAGTGTAAAAGCTCTAGCTCTCCTTTCAGTTTAGTGAATATTCATTATGGACCGACCAATAGAATCGCTCCAAACCTGCTTAGTAATAAAGCTTGTTCTATCAGCTCCACTGCAGGGTAAGGAAGCTGCTCCATCCTCCTGTACAGCTCCACTCTGGAGGGGTTTAAGGTGGACTGTATAATTTCATGAGAGGGTTTTAAGGTGGACTGTATATTTCCATGAGTGGGTTTTAAGGTGGACTGTACAATTCCATGAGAGGGTTTTAAGGTGGACTGCATAATTCCATGAGTGTTTTTATAGTTTGATGTCTTCACTTTTATTCTACAGTAAAGCTTTAAGATAGGAGAACCTTCTATGAGTAGCTGTCTCTAAACCTTGACTGTAGATTGACTACTCCATTTTACAGAAATCATTAGGCCTTTCCTGAAGGCCTGGAAGGCCCTAAAGTTTCTCCTCTACATTTTAAATAAGTCTGCGTGCTACAGATTCATCTCAGCTAAATAAAATATGGGAAGAGATCCATCCTCCTCTGCCCAGCCTACTTTACCACCGCATCAGTTATTACCGGGGTTATGCAACTACATCAAGTAGAAGTCGTTTTAGATCAGCTTCCAGCGAGATTTGTTTACAGTATGACATGTTAAATTTTAATGTGGGGCGTTAAAAGTATTCCCTGAGACAGGATCATGGCCTGTATGTCTTCCGCTGCATAGGAGTTTATGATACACACTTTTACAGACGTTCAGTGCATAAATCATTCAAGCATACACAACGCTGGATTCCTCTCTCCGCTGCCTGCCCCGGGCCAAATTTACCCACAGCCCCTCAGAGCTCCACTAGCTGTTCCAGAACATTTATGAGTAATGTTTACCCAACAAAATCTATTATGAAGTCTCATGTTTTATACGCCTGGGCTATACTGAACAGAGGCGTATTAATCAAATCCTTATGCATGCATGTAGGACTGTGATCCAGTGCAGGTCTTTGGCATATGCACAGCCTGTTCTTTGTGTTTGGTTAGTTTAAACCCTTTACAGTAGACATAAAATCCTGTTCCACATGATTTGGAGGATGTTTACATTTATGGTTGACATTTTTTTTAATATTGTGGCAGTCGTACATGATTTTTAATATCAAGCAACACCTGCATGCTGTTTGCCTGAGCTACATTGTACATCTATTGTATAGTATTGTCTAAATGTCATATGTATTAATAAATATTATATTTCACAATGTGATGCAAATGATATACAGCAAAAATGACTATGAATTAGTATATTATAGTCTCAGTTCAACTTGAAATTGGAAAAAAATGAGGATGAGGTTATTCTCCATCCCTTCCTCTCTAAAACCCATTTAGAATCAGCAATTAAAGTCAACTGGACCTAAACCAAACACAAAACACACCCAATTATTAAATATAACACAAGGCCAAGTCTAAATAGTGTCGAGACTGAGACAAGACTGAGACCTAATGATGTCAAGACTGAGACAAGCTCGAGTCCAAACGATGTTGAATGTTGAGACCAAGTTAAAAAAGACGCCACTATCAAGACGAGGCTGAATTCAAATCATTTGAAGGCCGAGAGAGGAGTCCAAACGTTGTTGAAACCGATACATGATAAAGTTCGAGAGCCAAGAGCAAGACAAGACTGAGTTAAGACTCCAAATGAGACCAAGACCAAGTTCAAATGATGTTGAGACCAAAGCAAGAAAGAGACCAAATTTTATTGAGATAATTAAGACTGAGACCACAATGTCAAAACCAAGACGAGGCAGTCCAAACAATGTTAAGGCAGAGTCCAAATAATGCTGAGATCGAGACGAGAAAGAGTTCAAATGATAAGACTGAGACAGTATCTAAATGTAGCTGAGACAAGACCAAGTCCAAATGGCTGAGATTAGACTGAAAGCAAATAATGCCAAGACAAGTCCGAGTCCAAGACAAGAGAAAATCCAAATTATATCCAACGTGAGGAAGAGTTCAAATAACGTTCAAAAGATCAAGACAAGAATCTAAATCCTGTCGTTATCAGGTGGAGTCAAAACGATGCTGGGATTGAGACGCGGCACCATTAGGCAAGAGAGCGGGAAATCTAATTGATGCTGAGACCGAGACTGCCTGAATTGATGTTCTTGACATTCCAGTGATTGTATCATTCTCACAACTACAGAGACCAACACTCGTGACAAATTGGCTTTATTACAAATTACTGATATTTATTCAGGGAGTTCAGCAGCTGCACACTGGCTTCTTTCATGAGCGTGGGGAATGTGTTATTATAGTCTGTGTTAATGGACAATACAAAAAAAATAGATTAAAAAAACAAACAAATAAGAAATTAACACCCTGAAATGGCCCCATCTTGACATTGCTCTCCTTCCTTATTGTTTATTCTATGGTCTATAACTTTTTTCTCAAAAGTTTCTGTGGTGTTTTTTTTTTTTTTTTTTTTTTTTAAACTGAAAGATGATTTCTGAAAGACGCTGCCTGTCAGGCCTGCACTGCTGGAAAATCCACAACACCATCCTAAAACTCACAATGAGTCTCGCTTTCAGATTTGACAAAATGGGTTCCTGGCAGTAACAGAGACAGAGACAGGTTTCTGCTGGGGTATTGTGTGTTTCTCGACTCCCTGCCTGCTAAAAATGAGGCGGATCTGTCAAGCTATGCCAGTATCCATCAAGCTTTGCACAGCAATTTTGTGTTCAAATTGTTTTATGGAGACGAAAGGCCAGAAGTTCATGTGCACTAGAAAAATAAAGCTGCCAAACAGGGCTCATTGTGCAACACCATAGAATAACGATGCCCAGATGCAGCTTTACATTCCCATTTCCACCCCATGAGCTTTGTTCTGATTGGCTGGTTCACAGTGAGACACCACAATGATCACACAGACACAACAACATGTGGTAGTAGACTAAATAAAACCAGCCTCTGTGTAAATAAGCTTTGCCCTCATACTGTTTAGTTAGATGCAATAGTTATCTGAAGCTAACGCTAGTAGCTAACGCTGCCCATACTAGCTACTGGCTTTCCATCTGGAGATCAAACACACAGTAGATTCAAGTTGTTCCTCACTATGGAAGTTTAAGATGTTCCGCTTCAACCGGCAAGCACAGATACAATCACACAGCAAGGCTGCTACTAATAGGCTGCTGTTGGGAACGTGATGCTAGTATTGTATTGTAGTATTAAAGGTGGAATGGAACATCGGATTAAGAGGCTGGCGAATAGGAAGCAACTTGTTAACCTTGTTAAACATAAACCATGTCGTGGTGACGTCCCCTTTACAGCCAGGGACATCAGGTTTCTCCACATAGGTACCTTCTTCATTGTGGCTGTATGTAATGGATACAGTTTGGGATCTTGGAATCGGCCCGTATTGTATTTGAGGGAGGAGTAGCATTGAGGTTCACAGTATGTCAGTTCTATGTACTGAACTCCCCTTATTCTACAAGGACAGTGTAGATACGGTTCGCCATTCTGTAGCAGCATTAAAGTGAGTTATAGGGAATGAACAGCATAGTGGATAGCACCCCACGGCACGCCGAGGATCAGGGTCTGGGCCCAGCATAGTGGATAGCACCCCACGGCACGCCGAGGATCAGGGTCTGGGCCCAGCATAGTAGATAGCACCCCACTGCACGCCGAGGATCAGGGTCTGGGCCCAGCATAGTGGATAGCACCCTACAGCACACCGGGTCTGGGCCCAGCATAATGGACAGCACCTCACGGCACGCCGAGGATCAGGGTCTGGGCCCAGCATAGTGGATAGCACCCCACTGCACGCCGAGGATCAGGGTCTGGGCCCAGCATAGTGGATAGCACCCCACTGCACGCCGAGGATCAGGGTCTGGGCCCAGCATAGTGGATAGCACCCCACTGCACGCCGAGGATCAGGGTCTGGGCCCAGCATAGTGGATAGCACCCCACGGTACGCCGAGGATCAGGGTCTGGGCCCAGCATAGTAGATAGCACCCCACGGCACGCTGAGGATCAGGGTCTGGGCCCAGCATAGTGGATAGGACCCCACTGCACGCCGAGGATCAGGGTCCTGGGCTCAGCATAGTGGATAGCACCCTACAGCACACCGGGTCTGGGCCCAGCATAGTGGACAGCACCTCACGGCACGCCGAGGATCAGGGTCTGGGCCCAGCATAGTGGATAGCACCCCATGGCACGCCGAGGATCAGGGTCTGGGCCCAGCATAGTGGTTAACACCCACCTGCACACTGAGGATCAGGGTCTGGGCCCAGCATAGTGGTTAACACCCACCTGCACACTGAGGATCAGGGTCTGGGCCCAGCATAGTGGATAGCATCCCACTGCACGCCAAGGATCAGGGTCTGGGCCCAGCATAGTGGTTAACACCCACCTGCACACTGAGGATCAGGGTCTGGGCCCAGCATAGTGGATAGCACCACTATGCTGGTGCTATCCACTATCCACTACGGCACGCCGAGGATCAGGGTCTCAGAGACCCCAGCTATACTCTCATTCATTTAAAGCTGCACTAAATACGTTTTGGGGATTTGGAATCTGGTGGAAGCCTGTAATTGCATGCCATATGTTCCCTCTGGATGAATACCATACTGAATATGCCCCTGATATATATAATTCACATTGGTATGAAGTGGTCCATAAAACTACTAATTGATTTAGCCAATGGCCCTGTGGGTCTTTGGTGCCTATAGACCTGATAGCATATGAAGCCAAGCAAGGCTGTCTCTGGCCAGTATGTAGGGTGGCATGGTGGGACAGTGGGTAGCACTGTCACCTCACAGCAAGAAGGGTCTGGGTTTGAATCCTGACTGGGGCATTTGAGGTTTCTGTCCAACAACATGCGTTCAGGTGAATGGGAGAAGCCACAATTATGGACTGGCAGCCTATCCAAGATGTTTTCTGCCCACCCTCACTGAATGCTGGGAAAGGTTCCAGCACCCCTCACGACCCAGAACGATTCCATGGTTTAGAAGACGAGTGAGTGAGGGAGGGAATGATCCCCTGCCCCCAAAATTCATGGGCCTGCACCAAAGGCTGACCCAGCGACGAAGACCGAATCTGGCTCTACCCGTTCTTTCTCTGCTTCCTTCTAAGTATGTGTTTATGGTGAAATCTCACCGGAGAGGTTACCAGCCTGCGTTGTCAGTTTGAATAAACTCCGGCTCCACTGTGCGATATCCCTCCGTTAATTGGAACTCCTTTATAGTTCGCTATATAAAAACATGACAAGCCAAACATTGCGCCACAAATTCCCTTCCATTGTAACCTCAGCGCTGATTTCCTCCGCCTCTCCAGCTTTAATGGTCCCCAGGGCGCGGGATTTATTTGTTTGCCCGTGCGTTCCCACTATAACCTGAAAGTCAAGGTGCAGGCACCGTTTCAGGCAGCTGGAGCATCACTCATAGTGAGTCGGAGTCTGCACGCCTGCCTCTCGTGGTCATCACTCAGAGCCATCCTATTCAGCACTGACTGGTAATTACAGCCACTGATCTGTGTCTACCTAATAAACAGCTTATTGAGATTCCTCAAGGACTAACCCTTGTTCTCAGCCGCGCTCAGCATTACTCACGCGTCAGTCTCACAGGGCTCTCGCATCTGCTCCTCATGCCGCTCCTCTTTTCATTCCTAGTGCTTGGAACTTGTTTACGCTGAATCAGAATATACTGGTCAATACACCGTCAACATGGACATGGTGTTCCTGACTACTGAAGGGACATGCTAGAATCAGAGCCACGTCGAAACCGGTGTGTTACAGGCGCACTTATGAATTGTATTCTTTGTTCTTCCCTCAAGTTATTAAAATTTAATTCATTTATTAACTACATTAATGGCCGAATCATTGTTTATTGGGAAAGCATGGTTCGCAAACTGATCAGGCTTATCTGAGAACGATGTGGGCGTGGCTTAATATTCTAATGAGCATGCCCAATTGACAGTCCTCGGCTTCAACCTGCCGGATGGGCTCTACATATTCAGAGGTAGTGCCTGGCAGAAGGCCGTGATGTAGCATGCCGGTGGTGACGATGGGAGAATGGCCAAAAAAAAAAAAAAGGTGGAACCATTAAGGGTCTCGGGACCGGGAGCTATTGGTGAACCAACACTTTGCATCTGGGCTCATCGGGTCTCCAATACCGTTTCTGTGACCAGACACCAAGTGAGGCACTTCAGATGGCTGGAAGGTGACCTACACCAGGCAAGGGGTTGCCCTCCATTGGACCAAGCCTCTACTGTGGAGGCCTTTGAGGTGGTAGTAGAAGCTCAACCTCTGTCATGCTGGGGCTTTAAGTAGCATGGCGTGAGGGGCCCTCCAGAGGTAGAGCTGCGGTGGCCAGGACATAAGGACTAAGGCTGCTCACCACCATGCCGTGAGGGCCCCATGGCTTTGGTGATGCTATAAAGGTGGAAGGGTGTGGATAAAGCAGAGCTCATGGTGGTCCTTCTAAGCCAAAGCCACAATACAGAGGTGGCGTTGTAGACCCGGTGGTTGGCGAGGTGAGGTTTTATTGGCCCCCCTGTTAGGTGTCCATCACATAGAAATGAGCAGATGGCACTGTGGGAAGGACCCAGGTACAGAGACACAGGGCTGGCCCAAACCGGCCCGGTACTGTATTTATGGTTTGAGGTTTCCTTTCGGGTTATTGTTATGGGTGAGGCTCTCTTCATGAGATTGAGGAAAGAGGATGGTGGGGAATATGCTTGGGCACGGTGGGGATCAAAGCCCTGGACTGTTGGGTGAGAGACCTGTGCTCTACCACTGAGAGCGCCACTTGAGAGCACAGGTAACAAGTGGAACTACACCCTTACAACAAGGATGCAAAATAAGTCCTTGGCTTCAACCTGCAGGATGGGCTCTACCTATTCAGAGGTAGTGCCTGGCAGAAAGCCATGGTGTGGCATGCCGGTGATAACGTCGGGAGACTGGCATAAACATAAGTGGAACCATTAAAGGTCTCAGGACCTTTATCTACATCCCCACCATTCCCAAGCTTATTCCCCAGGCCTGGATCTACGTTGTCCCAGCCCAGAAATTAGTTATCTTGTTTCGTCATTCCTTGAAGCTTGACTGAGCTTGGGAGTGCTAGCTTGCTAGCCTTTTCGTCTGGCCTGCTTGGCCTTACCATACCGGTCACCCCCCTAAATGGAGCAACAAGGAGTGTCGCTTGGCATGGTGTTAAATAGAGCACCCGGCAGGTGCCTCCAATCGGTATTGATTGCCCCGGGAGCTTTGGGGCCTGCGTCGCCCCCTGCTGGTGGTAGAAGGCACTGCATGCCCCCTTACAGATTTTTGGATGCACAAGTGGACAGAGTGAACAAGCAACTGGATGGCAGCCAGACAGATGAGCTTGCTAGGCAGCTCAGTTGTGCTTGCTAGGTTAGCTTTCGCTTGGTTGTTAGCCTTCTTGCTGTAAGGTTCTCTGACTTGACGGATGGAGAATAGTTTTGTTAAAGCCATATGGGCAGGACAGCTCACATCAGCCCTGTGACTGGGTATGTAAACGGTACCCAAGATTAGGACCACCCAATTTACTTCTAGGATCCTATTGCCTAAACACATCGGCACCTTAATCAGACAGTGGAAAGGTATTCACAGGACACACTGCGTCATGTGCCCACAACATCCAGATTAGCCTGGCTCGTCGGAAAACATGGATTTGAGTTCCCTGCGGCGGTAAAGCAATATCACCGCCATGCACAGCTTTCCGTGGCTTATTGCTTTATTGGAAAGGTAGCAGACGGCTGATTATGTCTAAGATGTAAAGTTACTGTAAACATTGAAATCACACTGATCTGTCCTCACCTCTCACCTCTCCGCCGAGCAGCTCTGTATTTCTCCATGGCCTTCGGTTTCTGGCAAGTAAGAAGAAAAATACAAAAGCTTTAATCTCCAGCCTTGACAGTAGCCGCAAGGATCGGAGCATCCATCTTCCCCGTCTCTGGATTTAGTGGACTTTGGGTGTCATGAGCTGACAAGGTGCGCATTCTCCCCAGACGTTAGGCGCCATGTGATGGGTTTCAGAGGACTGTAAATAACCCTCCAGTTGCATGCGCCATTGAGAGATACATTTAGATAAATTTATGGTTACTAGGATTCCCATGGAGAGAACCATGACACTGGAATGCCATCCGTAATGTATAGCTGAACAGGGTAGGCTGGTTTGTTTCAAAGTTTCAGGTTGGGACGGGCATGTATATTGTGTAATGGTTCCATGTTTTTCCCATATTCCATATTTTCATATAGGCTCATAATCAAAAGAGTACTTGCACCAGTGGTTGGACTTAGCCCACAGGAATGAAACTCAGGGTAGGTTTGACAATGGAGATATGCAAAAGTTTCATGTTCGGCCGTGCATGTGACCCAATGTAGGACGGGCCTTATCGCTGTACCTGACTGACCCAACAGCCCGATTGCAGACATTCAGTGAGCAGTGGTGTCCTCCATTAGCCCTGTTAGTGCAGCACCACAATGCAGGACTACATGCACACACGACTGTCCTTAACACCACGTCACCGTCACCAAAGACTGCAGTGGTGTCGTACCAGACTGTCATGGAGTGACTCAGAATGGCAGCGGGTCATCTTCAGTGCCGAGTCCCACTTTAGTCTTGGTGGAGACGCCCAACGAGTCCGTGTGTGGAGGCACCGTGTTCAGCACCAAGATGAACAGTTTGTTGTCATACGTCCAGAAGACCTGGTGCCACTCCACCTCCACCCCTACCGCACCATCTGCAGGAACTGTGTGAGGATATTCAAGCTGCATGGGATGGATTATCACAGGACACCATTAGGAACCTCTACAGCTCCATACCGAGACGTCTGGCGTGTTGGGTTAGCAAACATGGCGACCCAACACCGCCATACTGAGAGACAGACTTCTGTATGTGTAGCTCAATAAATATTGATCATATCAGTCTAAATGTATCATCAGTTATTGATCCTGGTCACCTTTATCTTCCTTCCCAACACCACCGCACTCCTACACCTCCTTCTGGGTGCAGAGTGTATATGCTTTATTAATTATGAAAATGATGCTGGGAATGTATAAATGAAATTACACTGTACAGCAGAACCACTGTGATAGCTCTCGACTTCCAGGGCTTAACTGACCCATCAACACTGTGGCTTAACCTGGACTTCCTGTTAAATGTGCGGTACAAGGATGCCAAGGCTCATTCATATGCCGAGAGAAACGTGATAAGGCGTAACCCACGGAGACCTGGCTGAGAATGTGATGGCACTCTTAATGAGCTATAAGCTAAATGCTCAGTGAATGCATTAATACATTAGCTCGGCACAGTTCTCATTGCGGATGCTGCTCAGCCAGACGGATGCCGACGCTGTGTTTGTTAGTGCAAGCGCCTGCAATAATGATCGTCTCGTTGTACTTCATCTTGTAGGTGCCAATATTTCAAAATGTGACACGAGAAAACAGAGGTCTGCGAAACATGGGGCTCAAACTGAGGTCCAGAGTAGGCGTAGCACGGTGGAGTTCCCCAATGATGTCCAGAAATTCCTATATGTTTGCTCGGATGGATTGTCTGTCAATCTGGCTTAACGTTCAGAAACACAGGGATTGTCCATTTCTACAAAGAGCCTCTGGAGCGAGATCTCTTTCCATCTATTTGTGGATGAAGTGAGAAAGTGGATAGAGTGAACAAAGCAAATGGATGCTAGGCAGGCAGATGTGCTTGCTAGCTTAGCTTTCGCTTGGTGGTTAGCCTTCTTTCAAAACAGGGATTTGAGTTCTTTGCGATCTATTTGTGGATAGAGTGAACAAGGAAATGGATACCAGGCAGGCATGTGACATGAATGGTCTACAAAACATGGGGCTCAAACTGAGATCCAGAGTAGACCTCTGATGGATCAACAAGTCAGGGACACAGCCTTTGATTGGTCAACAAGTCAGAACACAGCCTCTGATTGATCAACAAGTCAGAACACAGCCTCTGATTGGTCAACAAGTCAGGGACACAGCCTCTGATTGGTCAACAAGTCAGGGACACAGCCTCTGATTGGTCAACAAGTCAGGGACACAGCCTCTGATTGGTCAACAAGTCAGGGACACAGCCTCTGATTGGTCAACAAGTCAGGAGTACAGTCTCTGATTGGTCAACAAGTCAGAACACAGCCTCTGATTGGTCAACAAGTCAGAACACAGCCTCTGATTGGTCAACAAGTCAGAACACAGCCTCTGATTGATCAACAAGTGGGGAGCAGAGCCTCTGATTGATCAATGAGTCGGTAGCACAGCCTTTGATTGGTCAACAAGTCAGAACACAGCCTCTGATTGATCAACAAGCCAGGAACACAGCCTCTGATTGATCAGCAAGTCAGAACACAGCCTCTGACTGATCAACAAGTCAGGAGCACAGCCTCTGATTGATCAACAAGTGGGGAGCAGAGCCTCTAATTGATCAACGAGTCAGGAGCACAGCCTCTGATTGATCAACGAGTCAGGAGCACAGCCTCTGATTGATCAACAAGTGGGGAGCACAGCCTCTGATTGATCAACGAGTCAGGAGCACAGCCTCTGATTGATCAACGAGTCAGGAGCACAGCCTCTGATTGATCAACAAGTGGGGAGCACAGCCTCTGATTGATCAACGAGTCAGGAGCACAGCCTCTGATTGATCAACAAGTGGGGAGCACAGCCTCTGATTGATCAACGAGTCAGGAGCACAGCCTCTGATTGATCAACAAGTCAGAACACAGCCTCTGACTGATCAACAAGTGGGGAGCAGAGCCTCTGATTGATCAACGAGTCAGGAGCACAGCCTCTGATTGATCAACAAGTCAGAACACAGCCTCTGATTGATCAACGAGTCAGGAGCACAGCCTCTGATTGACGGCTCTGACTGATCACAAGATTGGGGAGGCGTAGAGCCGTGGCTGATTGATTCAAAGTCGTAGTGCATAGGTGGCACAGCCTCTGATGATCAACGGCGTCAGACTACAGCCTGCTGATTGATCAACTGAGTCATGAAAAAGAAAAGGGCAGGCTGCCTTCTGATTGGTCGAAGATGGGAGGGCGGGGCTAAAGAGGCCCCTGATTGGGTGAGCTAGAGCCTCATACCCAAAGTGTCAGGCAGACGGCATAAAATTAGCAGGAGAAGCATTCGGACAATTTATCATTCCGGCCTTGTGACAAGTTCAGAGGCTCGAGATTACAAAGGATCGGCGATCCATCAGCCGGGAGCCTTGACTGAAAGGACAGTCGATGCGTTACCACATTGCTGGGGGATAGAAAGCGACAGTAGGTTCTTGCAGTGCTATGTTGGGCAGCCTGGATGCCAAAGGATGGTCTTTGTGTATGTGCAGCTCGCTTTAAGATCGTGGCAGCACATCCATCATCATGGCATCATCATCATCATGCCATGCAATCATCATACATCATCATCATCATTCGGGGTCCCCTTTAGAACTATGGTGAAAAACGTCGTGCGAGTAAAATGATTTGTGACGGCTGACGCATAAGCGAGGTTGTCTTCATTCCAAAACGCCAGGGTCTTCTTGCCGTTGAAGGTTCTACTAGAAGTGAAAGGCCATGCTGCAGTATGACGTTCTTGTGTTTGATCTACTCATACGAGGCTTGTGTCTGTCATCATTCTTGTGGAGCTGCGAAGTAAAGGGCTGCTAAGCCGTAACGTGGACAGCACGCATAAGGAGAGCTGGCCTCGAAAGGCGCCGCTGATGTGGAACGGATTTCTTCAAGACTCTATGAATTGGTGAAAGGCTGCTCTACCTTGGGGCTTCTTTTGGACCCCGTATAAAAGATTACAGCATGGTGGCTATTTATAAACGCTCCCGGCGGAATAGGCTCGGGTGCCAGAGGTCTCTTGAAATTGGTTGTAGCCGGATAATTGCATGGGCACGTTAAATTACCACTAAACTTGCTTCGTGTTTGGCACGTCAGTCAAGAGGCTTTCCGCGGTGTACATGGCTGGGGAGCCGTGCTAAGGTTAAAGGTCCGCACGTGGCTGTAAAAGGTGGAGCTTCTTAGTGCTGTCCTTGCCTGTTTATTAGGTTCGTGTTTCAATAGTATTAGGAAATAGAAACAGTGATGGCACTGCCATCAGTGTCCAGGACAAAGATGTGATTGTTTTCATTCTTCGTCGATCGTGCGGTCCGTTCTCTGAACCTCCTCTCTCTCTCTCTCTGCTCTCTTCGTTCACTTCTTCTCTCGTCATCTCTCCTTGTATTAAACTCAGCTCTCGCGTGTTTGTGACAATGATTCTGCGGTAATCGCTGCGTAGGTGGGGGCATGGCCGGATGGTGATGTCTCGGCCTTCTGCCGGCCGGCTGCGTGTAGCTTAAGGCAGTATTATCCGTCTCACCGTAAACTCTGTTCTCTCTGCACTTGGCTCTCGGAATGTGATTGATCCAGATGCTTGCGGCTGTTTTGGTCTGGTTAGGAGGCATTCCATGCGCGCGAGTGTTTTCCCTAAGCACTGTGGAAAGTATGTGTCGTGGGAGGGGGGCAGGGGCTAACGCAATACATGCGCGCCTCCCCCCCCCCACCATGTAAAAAGGCTAGGGTTTCGCAGTCAATTACTGCCACATACTTCCGCAGAGGCCTAGCAGCTTGTCATTTAATTAGGCACCTCTGCTGACTGCGGCTTTTCCCCGGCGCCTTTTCGGAATGTACATCGTGCTGGGGCTGTTTTCGATGGAGCCTGCGCGTATCTCGTTTTTTATGGGGGGGGGGGGTTGGTGGGGGGGGTGTGTAGAATGTCAAATCCATATTGACCGCCGCTGGTGGTGCTGAGGCGCTTAAGGGAGCTTCTGGCATGAAATCGATAGGGTCCCCCCCCCCGCGCACAGCTGAGATGGGATTCAGCTTCCCTCGCTGCCTGTCACCAGACTGGCGTCGTCGCCGCTTTGTGCGAGCGCAAGAATTCCCCCGCTCACAATGTCATTAGATTGTTTTGCCTTGCGCTTTTGCCCCAACACCTCGCATTAAATCTTCTCTCAGATCAGCCCAAACCCCGGCAGGGGCCTGGCTGGAAACCATAATCAACCAATAGTGCTTAGCGGCTGGATTTGAGATAAGTCATGTGACTCTGTTACTGTTTAATTAGCCTTTACAGTGTTTAACCCGGAGGGCGCGATGCCGGTTTTACTAATGCGACTCTTGGCCTGCAGGGCGGGATGCTCCAAAGAGGCGTTTCTCATCCGATCACAAGACATGGATCCGTTACTCTAAACCTAATACTCTGCAACATTATACTGAACCGGCTAACCCCATGACTAGTCTGCCCTCATGTTGCACGTAAGGCAAGGACCGGTCTTGCTCTCTGTCCTGACTGAACCTCAACAGCCATCGTTATTGGCCGGGTTCATCCAGGTCGAGTCAGTGGGGTCCTCCTGAGCATCATTGGTAGACGGCTGCAGGTGTCAATCACCGCAGTAGACTACTGCACCAGACGGTGCTTTTCGCACTGACTGTACATTTGACACTCATGCGTCACCGTTCACTATAAAGACTGCAGTGTGTGTCGACCCAGACGGGTCGTCATGGAGTGACAGTAGAATGGCAACGGGTCATCTTCAGTGACGAGTCCGCGGCTTTAGTCTTGTGGACGACTGTCCAACCGAATCGCGTGTGTGGAGGCAGCCGTGGTCAGCACCTAAACAAAAAAAAGGTGATGAACTTATTGATTCCCAGAACACACGGTCTCAGAATGGGGCCTGCTGTCCTTTCCACTGCTGTCCACCCCATACCAGCACGCATCTTGCAGGAAGCTGTGTGTAGGATGTTGCATAGCACATGCATGGGATGGATTATCATCAGACACGCATCAGAGAACCTCTAACAGCTCCTATACCGGACGATCTGGCTGTAGTTGGAGTTGAGGCAATAAACATGTGGCGGCCCTTAATGCCATTCTAATACCTGAGAGATCAGACTTTCTAGTATGTGTTAGCTGCAATAAAATATTGGATCATATCATTCTAAATGTATTCATCAGGTATATTGCGATCCTGGTCACCCTTTATGCCGGGCGAGTTCACCTGCCCTACAGCCTCCTTCTGGGTGCAGCTACTCTATTGGGCTCTCCACAGCTGAGACAGAGCTACCTGCTACGAAATATAAATATTGTTGCAATAGTAGGGCTTCACAGCAAAAACAACCCGTCAAGCTCTAGGCACGCAGTGACCTAACCAGTGGAGAGGCATGTTCAGCTGTTGCGCTGTTGTTACTCATATCCCAGTGGCCTCCACGGCTGTTGCTGGCACTTGCATGCTCAACTCAGTCCGATTTGAATCCAGCGTGGGAGCAGTGGGGCAGGACACGGTCGCCCGGCTATCGTATTTGAGCTCGACAGTGTATTTCTCTGCCTTCCGAAATGATTTAGCACTTACGGAGAACTTGTTGGCATCTAACTGACTTAGGGGGGGGGGGGGAAATGTGTTTCAGCTGGATAAAATCTGGGTGCTCCGTCACAGATAACAGATACCGAGGCTCATGGCATAGTGTGACATAGTGTGAGGACACTAGTGGCCTGAGGAGCGGCGGGCTTTTTGTGAGAACGCTCCTTCGTCCGACCTTCCTTCCTACATGCAGCCGCTCGCTGCATTAACCCCTCCTTTGTTTTGGATGACGCTGCCTGGCAAGTTCCTTATGCTTTCTCCTACAGCGCCCCTGGCCCAATTCGTTAGGTCCTTGGTATCTATACTCACTTGACGCGATTTTTTTTTATCAGCTCACCTGACATAATAGGACACTCTGAAGTTCTAGCAGGTCCATGTACTGTAGTCCCTCTGTTTGTCATCTGTGATACTGTATTACTCCTGTTTCTTCAATGGTCAGGTGACCCGCGCACAGGCGGCACCACAGAGGCAGGTAGTATGTGGGGTGGATCATTCTCAGCAGCGTAGTGACACTGACTGTGTGGTGGTGTGTTGTTGTGTAGTCACGTTCGCTCTACACTTCCATCTGTTTGTAGCTTCTGGGCTGTGATATCTCTCACTGGGATATAACGCAGGCTAGCTTCCTCCTTATAGCTAGGGCTGAAGACCCATATTGTTGTGGCGTACGACGGGGTGGGTCAAAAGTTTTGGCAGCCGAAGTTGTGACTAGGGCCGTGCGCCGTAACGTTGGACCGCTAATTGGCTAGGGGGCGGCTGCACGCACTCAGGACTACATCCACACAGACGTTTTTAGGCTAAATACACCGCGACGACTGTTCCTCCTTTTTAACGACTAGCGTCACGCATCACGCAAAGACTGCAGTGGTGTCGTACGCAGACTTGTCATAGGAGTGACTCAGAATGGTCAGCTGTTGTCATCTTCAGTGACGAGTCCGCGCTTTAGGTCTTGGTGGAGACTGCGGTCGCAACAGAATCCGTGTGTGGAGGGCACCGTGGTCACGGCAAGATAGAACTAGGTCTGTCTCCCCCAAAAAAAAAAAAAAAAAACAAAAAAAAAACAACCCACCGCCACACGTTTCGCTAGAAGGGCCTGGTGTGCACCTCCACCTCCACCTCTATCGCGGCACCATCTGCAGGAACTGTGTCGAGGATGTTTGAAGCTGCATTGGGATGGTGATTATGGCTACAGCTCAGCACGCATTAGAACCTCTACAGCTACCATACGTCGAAGGTTCTGAGTGTTGGTTAGTAAAGGGGGCATCGGCGCCCATAGTCGTGCCACTGGAGAGAGCAGCTTCTGTAATGTGTAGGCCGAAAATAATAAATATTCTCTGCATAATGCCAGTCTAAATGTATGCATCAGTTATTGATACACTGGTCCCCTTTATCCTCCTTCGCGCAGCAGCACGGCAGCAGCTCCATTCAGACCTCCTTCGGGTGGGCAGCTGGTCCTATTGATGAGGAGTGTATATGTAGGCTGGGCGTGAATAACAGTTTATCATTATTCATTCATAAAAGCATCAACGAAGGCTGAAATCCACGTATTGGGCACTGCTGCATGTTTTTGTTGAGTTCTGATATAGCGACTCCATCGCTCGGTCGTGTTCTGGGCATGCCTGTTTTTTCCGGCACTGTGGAAAACTACCTACAAGTTTCTCAGTGCTCATGCTGTTATCCTGTTAGAAGATGCACTTGTAAAGCTCCGTGCGCTAAAATTCAACACTAGGCCTGTGAAACAGTTTCTGCCGGGGAACAACGATGGCTCGATACCCTTTCCTTATGAACACGGCCTGTTCTCGCGGCTCTCTCGGCAAAAGGGTTTGTCTGTTTCAGTCCTTGCTGCGTAGGGCGATGACGAGGCGTAGCAGCTGCGTCGCACACGACAGCTGCCGATGTCAAAAACCGAGGCCTTCGCACTCGGTGTTCGGGCATTATCAGCTGTTAGATGCTGGGAAACGGCTGGAGTTTGGCTGCGTCCGCCATGTCAGGGCTCTGAGAAAGGAGGTTTCCGTGATCACTTCTTTTGGGTGACGAATTATGTCGAATGAAAAATTACAGCACAGATTAGTTTTCGGATTCGGCACACATATCTGGTGTCACGTATGCAAAGCAGGTGGGGGCTTTCTACGTCTGTTCGCATGATATATGGAGACTCATTTTGGTTACTTCAGGTCGCTGTTGAGACTCCTCAAGTGCTGCTCATAGAACGCGGGCTAATATGAGGCTGGCGTCTAGTGTAGCACAGAGGTTTTGCCGACAGAAGGAGGTGTTGGGAGTGGGGTGGTGTTGGGAGTGAGGATAAAGGTCACCAGGATTCAATACTGATGATAACTTTTAGACTGATATGATCAATCTTTATTGAGCTCCACATACATAAGTCTGTCTCTCAGTATGGAGTCGGGCCGGCCGATGTTTGCTAAGCGCCAAGGTCACACCAGACGTCTCGGTAGGGAGGGGGCTGTGAGAGTGTTTGCCTAATGGGTCCAGTGATAATCCATCCGCAATTGGGGGCAGGCTTGAACATCCTCATCGGACGTTCCTGCAGATGGTGCGGTAGGGGTGGAGGTGGAGGGACACCAGGCCTTCTGGACGTGTGACAACAAACCACCAACCCCCACCGGTGCGACAGGACATGGCTTAGAAGGAGAGAGAAGGTGAGGGGGGGAGTTGAATGAGAAGGAGAGAGAAGGTGAGAAGGAGAGGGGGGTTGAATGAGAAGGAGAGAGAAGGTGAGGGGGGAGTTGAATGAGAAGGAGAGAGAAGGTAGAGGGGAGTTTGAAGAGGAGGAGAGAGAAGTTGTGAGAAGAGAGAGAAGTGAGAGGGGGTTGCATGAGAAGGAGAGAGAAGAAGTTGTGAGGGGGAGTTGAATGAGAAGGAGAGAGAAGGTGAGAGGGAGAGAGGGGGAGTTGAATGAGAATGAGAAGAGAAAGGTGAGAAGGGGGGAGTTGAAATGAGAAGGAGAGAGAAATGTGAGATAGGACTAGAATGGAACAGTGGTAGGTAGCGCGACTCAAGGCCCTTGAATGAAGCAAGAATTCAGAAGTGACCCCAACCCGAACCGTGCGAAGCGTGGAGAGGCAGTGGTAGTGACTGCCTCTGCACCATCACCACTCCCGCTAAAAATCGACAAAGGACGGGCTTAGCTCCTCTTAAATCAACATGGCGATCCGACTACCACGCGGCCATAACGCGATCGATAAACACACACAGTACAGACAGTGCACCTAATGAGCTTAATGAAGATAATGGCTGTAGCTGTACTTTTAACTGATTCAGCCTCCTTGAAAACCTCATTTAAAAGTCTTAGCGGGATCAATGGAAGCCCGACGGTCCGGGCCGAGCCTTCCCACTGACCTCCGTGGTGGTGGAGTGTTTCAGGTGACAGATTTTTAGGGGGGATTTTGTGGATTCTACACAGGTTTTTCTGCAGGTTGCTGATTCTGCTGCACGGATGAAATCCCTCGCTCTTTCCTTCTCGGGGTGTTTAGAGTGAAATCCCACTCCGTGCTGGGATCAATAACTTCCCTGTTTTCCCACCACCGCTGCTCTTTACAAGCTGTTAAAGCAGATAAAAGAGAGAGTGAGTGTGTGTGTGAGAAAGAGAGAGAGAGTGAGATTGTGCAGAGTAGAGTAGGACAGGGAGATGAGAGAGAGAGAGAGTGGTGAGAGAGCAGTGAGATGAGCGAGTGTGTGTGTGTAATAGAGAGAGAGATAGAGATAGGAGAGAGAGGAGATAGAGAGAGAGAGAGTCAGAGAGTGTGTAGAGAGAAAGAGAGAGAGAGAGAGGCGAGAGGGAGAGTGTGTGAGAGAAGAGGAGAGAGAGAGAAAGTAGTATAAGGTGTGTGAGAGTAGAGAGAGAGAGAGAGAAGATAGAGAGAGAAAGAGAGAGAGAGTAGACGAGATGGGTAGGGGGGAGAGGGAGAGTAGAGAGAGGGTTGGAGTTTAGAGAGAGGAGAGAGAGAGGAGGAGAGAAGAGATAGAGAGAGCTTGTGGTAGCTGGAGGAGATGTTGGGGAGGTTGGGAGAGAGCTGAGATAGTAAGAGAGAGAAAGAGAGAGAGAGAGAGAGTGTGTGAATAGAGAGAGAGAGAGAGACTCAGACGTGAGGAGAGATTGGTCGAGAGAAAGAGAGAGAGAGAGAGAGAGCCTGGGGGGACGGAGGTGTGGAGAGAGAGTGAGAGGGAGAGAGAGAGAGAGAGAGAGGGAGTGTCGAGAGACATGAAGCGTGTTGGTATCTGCTTGTTTTCCGTTTATGGGGGCGGTTGGACAGGCGCTACGCTTATATCCAGACAACTAATATTTTAAGGGGTGTGAAACAGAGTTCGAAGAGAACGCAAGCGCTCAGGGGTCAGTAACCTTCAAGAACTCTTAATGATTATGTCCTGGGGGACGGAGAGGGGGGAGAGGGTGGGAGTTGACCGATTGAGATAGAGGGATGGGGGAGGGGACACTAGTGAGTGTAGTTAAGAATGGCATGATGAGAGATGGTGCTGAAGGTGAGAAAGGAGAGAGACCATGAGAAGCAGAAAAAGAGGGAGTTGAAAGAAAAGGAGAGAGAAGGTGAGAAGGAGAGAGAGGGAGTTGAATGAGAAGGAGAGAGAAGGAGAGAAGGAGAGAGGGAGTTGAATGAGAAGGAGAGAAGGAGAGAGTGGGAGTTGAATGAGAAGGAGAGAGAAGGTGAGAAGGAGAGAGGGGGAGTTGAATGAGAAGGTGGGAAGGAGAGAGAAGGTGAGAAGGAGAGAGGGGGAGTTGAATGAGAAGGTGGGAAGGAAAGAGAAGGTGAGAAGGAGAGACGGGGAATTGAATAAGAAGGAGAGAGAAGGAGAGAAGGAGAGAAGGAGAGAGAAGGTGAGAGGGAGAGAGGGGGAGTTGAATGAGAAGGAGAGAGAAGGAGAGAAGGAGAGAGAAGGTGAGAAGGAGGGGGGGAGTTGAATGAGAAGGAGAGAGAAGGAGAGAAGGAGAGAGGGGGAGTTGAATGAGAAGGAGAGAGGGGGAGTTGAATGAGAAGGAGAGAGAAGGAGAGAAGGAGAGAAGGAGAGAAGGAGAGAGAAGGTGAGAAGGAGAGAGGGGGAGTTGAATGAGAAGGAGAGAGAAGGTGGGAGACACGGAGAGCGGGAGTTTGAAATGAGAAGGAGAGACGAGATGTGAGCAGGCGGGGGGATTTTCTGGAGACAGGAGAGAGAACGGTGAGAGAAGGAAGAGAAGTTGGAGAGCCAGGTGAGTAAAGAGTGCATGAGAAAGGAAAGCAGACGTAGTTTGAGAAAGGAGTAGAAGGTGGAGTTGAATGAGAGGAAGACGAGAAGGTGCGAAGGAGTGAGAGGATGATTGAATTAGGCCGGACAGTAAAGTGATAGTGGAGCGAGGGGAGTTGAAAGGAGTATAAAACAGGTGAGGGCTAAGTTATAATTGAATATTTGGAGAGTTTAATGGTGAGATAAGAATCGTATGACAGGTTGTATAGTTAGAACGAAATTAGAGAGAAAGGAGTATGGGGGGAGTTGTAATGACATAAGTGAGAAGATAAGAAGAGTGAGAAGGTATAGAGGGTGGGTGAGATTGAAATTGAGAAGGAAGACGAGAAGGTTTGGATAAGGGGAAGTGGGACTTGGGTAGTTTTAATAAGACTAAGAGTGGGGATAGGAGACAGAGAAGGTGAGAAGGAGAGACGGGGAATTGAATAAGAAGGAGAGAGAAGGAGAGAGGGGGGAGAAGGAATCGAGAAGATAGAGAGGGGAGGGGGGGGGAGTTAGACAATGAGAAGGGGAGAGGCGGAGTAGAGGTAGGGGGAGTTGAATGAGAAGGATTTATACGGTGAGAATGAGAAGAAGACAGGTTTACGGCAAGCATGAAAGGGATAAGAGAACAGAGATAAAGGTGAGCAAAGAAAAAGAACAGACGTGTGAGAGAGAAAGGAAGGAGAGGCAGAAAGAAAGATAAGGGGCAGATAGAGAGTGAGAGAGAGAACAGGATTAGAAGGCGAGTACAGGGACAGATGAATGAGACAGCTAGAGAAAAAGGGACAAGGGGAGGAGAAACAGGCATTGAAGAGCAGGCAAGAGGCGAAAAATGAGAGGCCAATGAGACAGAACAGACAGAGCAGCCGGGGACAAAGGTTAAGGCAAACATGCAGAGAGAGGATAGTTGAAAAGAGAGGGAGAGAGGACATGGAGAGGGGAACCGAAGTGCCCAGAAAGCAAGGAGAAGACGGATAACAAAGATAAGGGACAGATAGAGCTATTGAGAGACGAGGATGCCGCGATAGGCAGATGACAGTGAGACACAGATAGAGAAAGGGACATGGTAGAGAACAGGCAGACAGAGGCAGGGGCAGAATGATAGACAGGTACAGAGCAGAGAGACAGAGGCAGGGGAAGTGAGACACAGAGAGAGTGCATGGAAGGAAAGAGGGACACAAGGGTGGAAGAGAGGGACAGTTGATAGAGATAGGGCCGACGATGCAGGAGAGATGATACACCGTACAGAGTAAATATGAGAACAGGCAATGGTGAGAGAGGGAGAATTAAGATAGGAGGCAGCAAGGGCAGGAGAGAGTGAGACACAGGACAGAGAAAGAGAGACACAAGGGTGAGAGAGGGAGTTGATAGAGAGGCAGAGAGGCAGGAGAGAGTGAGATACAGGACAGAGAAAGAGAGACACAAGGGTGAGAGAGGGAGTTGATAGAGAGGCAGAGAGAGGCCAAAAAGTTGAG
The DNA here is from genome assembly GCA_024036415.1 of Prochilodus magdalenae. Lineage (NCBI taxonomy): Eukaryota > Metazoa > Chordata > Actinopteri > Characiformes > Prochilodontidae > Prochilodus > Prochilodus magdalenae. The sequence continues at coordinate 129,345 of JAMWET010003157.1, forward strand.
AAGGACTAGAAGAGAAAGAAAGGAGATGGATTGAGGTGAAGGAGAGTAGAAAGGCGAGCTGACGGGAAAATAGGACGGAACGAAAGACTGCGATCGATAACTACCGGGAGCGAAGAGCATGTCAACCAGCTAGTAAACAAGGTTAGCCGCCGTCACGCTGATGATAGAAGAGCGCAGACAGACAGACTGAACAGAAGGTGACAGGGAGAGAGATCGCCAGAAATAGACTTCTTCTAGATAAGGCCATTAGCTGGTGGAGGTATGTGTGCGGGGTTTGATTGGTGCTGTCTGACAGGCCTGCGCTGCATTAGCTCTCTGATAGCTGTAGATAAAGTGGAAGCTGCCTTCATAGATTTCCCAGCAAAACAGAAACTCCGCTCCCTCAAAGCTGGTTGTGAGCTCGGCACAAGGCAGGAAAATCTGCCTTTTAAAATTAAAGGCTCTCTGGGAGTTCGGGTGGGGTGGGGCTGTAGCAGGGGGGTGCAAGAGGCGCAAGAACCCGTGTGTTTCCCTCAAAACACCAGGGTTGGATCACTGTGGACCATTACAGCACCATTAATCTCCATCACCAATAGCATTCTCATTAATGTCCTATTGAACCCCCCGTCACGTGGGCCCGAGTGGATAACGGGCCCGACCCTGCACGCCGCTGCCAAAAAACGGAAGGACAGCAGCACAGTGAATACAGACGCACCTGGCCACTTTATCGGAAACCCTTCTAGCTCCATGTTTAAACTGTGTACTTATTACCACTTCGCTGTTTACTCAACTGCGGGATGTGTTGTCCCGCTCCTGCATGCACCGGCCTGATTAACAGCCCACTCCCGTGGAGTAACCCACTGCGGGGTAGCGCTGTCACCTCACAGGCCTGGGTTTGATTCCCAGCTGGGGCATCCAGGGTCCTCCCAGCGTCTGCGTGGATTTCCTCCAGGGGCTCCTGCTTCCTTCCCCTGTCCAAAGACAGGTAAACTGGAGCTGCTAAATTGCCCCCTGGGTTTTCCTGCCTTCTGCCCACTGAGCACTGGGATAAGCACCCCCTGCAACCCAGAAGGATAAAGCAGATTCGGAAAATGAGTGAGTGAGTGAGTGAGTGAGTGAGTGAGTGAGTGAGTGAGCACGAAGGGCCTGGGCTGGATTCTCGGCTGGGGTGTTTGGGGTCCAGGGGTTTGCATGTTCTCCCAGTCTCGGAGTCTGAATGTGTATGTCTGCCCTGCCATGGATAACTGGCCTGTCCAGGGTGTTTCCTGCCTTTGGCCCACTGGGAGCACTGGGACAGGCTCTAGCACCTCCTGCAACCCAGAAGATAAAGCAGTTTGGTAGATGAGTGAGTGAGTGAGTGAGTGTGAGAGAGAGAGAGAGAGAGAGAGAGAGAGAGAGAGAGAGAGAGAGACAGAAAGAGAGCGAGAGAGAGAGAGAGAGAGACAGAGAGAGAGACTGAGAGAGAGACAGAGAGAGACGATGAGGACGAGAGAGAAGAGGAGACAGAGGAGACTGTCATGAAAGATGAGGAGGATATGAGGAGAGAGAGAGTAGGCTCCAGAGAGAGAGAGAGAGAGAGACTGAGACGAGAGAGAGAGAGAGCTGAGAGAGAGAGAGACCGTAAGAGAGAGGAGAGAGAGTGAGTGTGAGAGAGAGAGAGACCTAGAGAGAGAGAGAGAGAGACTGATTAGAGAGAGAGGTAGAGAGAGTAGAAGAGACGAGAGAGGAAGAGAGATAAGAGAGCCGAGAGGTGGGATGAGGATGGAGAGAGAGGAGGAAGACAGATGAAGAGTTCCTGAGATAGAGAAGAGAGAGATGAGAGAGAGAGAGTGATGAGAGAGTGTGAGAAGAGATCAGAAGAGAGGAGGTGAAGAGAGAGAGAGCCGAGAGAGAGAGAGAGAGAGAGGAGAGAGAGGACGGGGAAGAGAGAGGAGAAGGGGGCAGAGAGAGAGATGAGAGACGGTTCTAGAGAGAGAGGACAGAGAGAGAGAGAGAGAGAGAGACAGACTTGAGAGAGAGAGAGACTGAGAGAGAGAGAGATATATGGATACGAATAGATAGAATAGAGAGAGAGAGACTGAGAGAGAGAGAGAGAATGAGAGAGAGAGAGAGTGAGAGTGAGAGAGAGAGACTAATAAAGATAGATAGAGAGAGTGAGAGAGAGAGAGGGAGAGAGAGAGAGAATGAGAGAGAGAGACTGAGAGAGAGAGAGAGATAGAGGAAGGTATGATGGGATATTGCCAACCTATAACAACAGTGAGCAGCAGCACCAACCCAAATGAACATTTCTAATTGCAGGAGGTGCTGAGCGTTCTACGGAGTGAACTGGAAAATTGCCTTTCTCTCAGGCTGGGCCGACAAACACCAGCGGTTTACTTCCTGTTCAGCTAATGCTGCGTTTATTTACCACTCAGCCATACAGGAGAAATTGCAGGTTTGGTTTTCAGAGAAAGGAAATGGCCCGTATTTGAGGAAAAACGAAAAACATGTTTGGGAAAACTACGCCCCCCGCTCAGAGCCTGAAAGTGCACCGTAATCACTTACAGCTCTTCAAACAGGCTGAGCAAGTCGTCTCCGTCACCTGCCCAGGTTTATTTTTGCACCTCAGCTTGACAGAAACAAACACGCAGCTCTGCGTTAGTGTGTGTGTGTTGGGGTGGCGGTGAATGCGGGTGGGGTTTTTCGTAGGAGGGTATGCAAATGATGCTGGCTGACTTCAGTCCAACTTTAAAGGCCGGATTCACAGAAGGCTCAGCATTTCTGCTTATAGATTTGAATAAGCTGTAAACTAAATGATCAATATTTATTGAGCTACACCTACAGAAGTCTGTCTCTCGGTATGGAGTCAGCCGGCGTGTTGGCTAACCCAACATGCCAGACGTCTCGGTATGGAGCTGTAGAGGTTCCTGATGGTGTCCTGTGATAATCCATACCATGCAGCTTGAACATCCTCACACAGTTCCTGCAGATGGTGCGGTAGGGGTGGAGGTGGAGGGACACCAGGCCTTCTGGACGAGTGACAGCAAACCGTTCATCTTGTGGCTGACCACGGTGCCTCCACACACGGATTCGTTGGGCGTCTCTACCAAGACTAAAGCGGGACTCGTCACTGAAGATGACCCGCTGCCATTCTGGGTCACTCCATGACGGTCTGGTTCGACACCACTGCAGTCTTTG
>JAMWET010003157.1:142500-150902 GCA_024036415.1 Prochilodus magdalenae
AGCGAGGTAAACAGAAAGAGACAGAGGGAGAGAGAGAGAGAGTGACGGGGAGGGACGGGCCACGGTGTTGTGGCAGCCACACACACGCGCGCGTGCAGTAGAAGCCACACACACACACACACACACACTCACCCGCCCGGCGCTCTCTCTCTCTCTCGCTCTCTCTCATTCGTGCCGAGATCATGGAGCGGCTGGTGGAGTCGGCAGCAGCAGCAGAGTGCGCGTTGTAGCCGGGGACATGTGAGTCTGATGAGCCATGGAGAGCAGCAGCATGTTTCTGGGTAAGTGACCGCTTGTCCTGTAGCCCACCGGACCCCAGACTGACCCCTACGGTGGTCTGCAGCTTTCCGTCCATCACTTTCCGCACATGCATGCTCCAAAGTCTGTTTAGATTTCAGTGTGGCACTTCTCCTGACATCTCCCGGCGGGCTTATTTGGGGAGGGGGCTATGGAGGTCTGTGACGGGGTGGGGGGGGTGTCAAACAGGACCATCTGTGGTGGAGCATGGGGGATGTTTTTGAACAGGCTCTGGATTTGTTGTGGCGGAGTCGGAAATAGACGGAATGAGTGATCTGTCATTCAGGAGGTGGTGGTGGAGAGTTCGGAGGATGGTTCGGACCATCCTGTGTTTATGGACTATAGCTACATGCATGGTAGAGGCTACTCGGAAGTGTCCCAGGGAAAGATCGGAATGCTTTTCCCGCTTTTATGTTTTCCAGCTTTAAGCCTTTACACATTCTGAAGTTAGCGTTTCAGGGAGATGAGGATCAGAGCCTAAGTTCAGAGGTCGGTGATCCTGAGATGCGAGGTTGGCTTAGGACAGGAACAGCGTTCCGTGCTATTCCGTAAGAATGCTACCGAGGAAAAGCATGCTGCTGCCTCGCTCTCCTCTCTTATCCGCTCTCGGATGAACGGCTCTCCACTGAGTGACTGATATGAAGCAGAGGGCACGAAAAACAAACAGGCTACCCAAGAGATTTATCGCAGCGATGATGGAATCACGTCTGGAATTCTTAGGGATGCTCCGGAATTCTTGCAATTCCTGTAATACTGCACATTGCATTAGAATCACCGCTAGTCTTTCGGAATGCGGGGTCAGCGGGCATTCACACCATGCTGTCCATCATGCATGGTGGTCACTGATGAAATGATAGAGCGCCGGTGCAAATCCTACAATTCCCAACATGCACACCGAGTCCTGCAGAGGTGGCACGGGAATACAGCGGTGCAATTATGGAATTAGTTCTGCTGTAATGGAATAACACCGTGTTAATGCAATTACGGAAAGCCGGCCGTCCAAACTAAACTCGCTTTGCCAGGAGATGAAAGTTGACCTGAAGGAAAATAATAACTGGGTCTCGGAATTTAGGATAGGAGGTGATGGAGGAAGTGATGGGCGATAGGTGATGGAGATCCGAAATGTGTAGGTGTGGGCCAAAGCGGGTGCGGTATATTTGTGATACTAGGACAGAGTTTTCCCAGTTTTCCCAAAACACTATACGTTTCTTATACTGAACATCCGTGTTCACCCTCTGCCTGTTAGAGCTCCTATGTCTTTAAGCCCCGCCTCCCCGTGAGCCCAGTGTGCTCTGATTGGTCGGCTTGCCCACTCTGTTCGGACGGATCAACTGCCATAGTGGTAGTTCTGTGTGAGGACGTGCCAAGAGGTAGGCGGGCAGTGAGGGCTGTGTTACGAGATGACATCACAGCGTTCCGGGCAGCCTTCTGTGGGAGCAGGCTCCTCCCTCTGGCGTGTACTGGATCTATGTATGGGACAGGAGGAGTCAACCGACCGGGGTGAAACTCGGCGGGTCTGACATCATGAGACACGCTAATGGTTCAGGTTCCACGCTCGGCTGCGCATGCGGCGTAAGCAACAGCCACAGCTGAGTGTTTCAGGGACTGTCCTCCACCATTGGCAGACGGCTGCACCATGCAGGACTACATGCACACAGACCGTTACCACGACTGTCCTTAACACCACGTCACCATCACCAAAGACTGCAGTGGTGTCGTACCAGACGGTCATGGAGTGACCCAGAATGGCAGCGGGTCATCTTCAGTGACGAGTCCCGATTTAGTCTTGGTGGAGACGCCCAGCGAATCCGTGTGTGGAGGCACCGTGGTCAGCACCGAGATGAACAGTACGTTATCACGAGTCCAGAAGACCTGGTGTTACTCCACCTCCACCCCTACCGCACCATCTACAGGAACTGTGTGAGGATGTTCAAGCTGCATGGGATGGATTATCACAGGACACCATTAGGAACCTCTACAGCTCCATACCGAGACGTCTGGCGTGTTGGGTTAGCAAACACGGTGGCCCGACGCCATACTGAGAGACAGACTTCTGTATGTGTAGCTCAATAAAGATTGATCATATCAGTCTAAATGTAGCATCAGTTATTGATCCTGGTGACCTTTATGCACCGCACTCCCACACCTCCTTCTGGGTGCAGCTGTTCCTTTGGATGATGAGTGCAGAATATAAATTTGAGGGATATGTCTATGTGTATACGGGCATTGGATTGGTTAAGTCCCCGCCCCTTTGCATAGTCTAGCATGTGGCCTGTATATAGGCATGCCGGAATAACGCACGACGTGTTTACGTTGATGTAGATTTCGTGAGGTTTGCTTCATGGACAGTGAATCAAATGCCTAGTGATCCAATAACGGAAACCCATGTAACTGTACATCATTACCCAGAATGCATAGTGTACAGCGTTCAGCACTGTAGCCCCATGAACTGCACATGCTGCAGAGTGAGTAAAAGGCATGACGGAATTACCTCTGCTATTTCCTTAGCCGACGGCGCCATCCAAAATTCATGGAACTACTACTTCGCCCGGCGTCCGTGGTGTGTAGTATACACAGCGTTCAAATTGCGGCAGTTCCATGAATTCTGCATGCTGTACAGTACGATCCTGGCGTTCCTCGAACTCCCCCCAGTCTCCATGGCATTGTTGTAGGTCAAAACAAAAGTTCTCGCTGCAGGCTCTCGACATCCTCCTGGACGGTGGACCCTTAGGGTAGGAAATGCTTTCTGGATTGCGCAAAGAGTGAGCTCACGCGTGCATCAAGCCTGGAAACTGACAGGCAGGTTGGAGAACGCTCCGCCACGGGACGTGAACAGACTGGCCGTGATTGGCAATCAGGGACCGCAGGCTGGATGTGGTTTCGCGGTGGATGGGGAGAGCGCACTAACATGGCTGTGGTTCACCTCGCATTACTGAGCATGCAGCACAAACCCCGGCGCTGAATTACCACCTACAGCGTTTGTTTAAGCCCAGCTGGACGCCAAATGACCGCTGTGCTTCAGGGACCATCGTGGGTGCGCATGGGAAGCGGCTCTGGTTGCAGTGAAGGATGCGGTCTGGACATGCGTTTGAATTACTGCGGTGTAACCGTGTAGAGATTGATCAGGAAATTGCCTGTACTGATAGCTCGTCAGGCGTGTGCGGTAGTAGTGCCATCTATGGATCTACAGAAGTGTGGAATTTAGGGGGGATAGTTTGGAGCAGTGGATAATAAGTTTAATACACTTATCAAAAGGTTCGTTCCGTATAATTAAACGGTCAACGCATTACAAGTTATTCAGGGGGGTTTGGCGGGAAATGCTCGGTTCTAGAGAGAACTGTTTACCGTGGTGGTGAAAGGAGCCAGACCTACATATATATAATACCTACACCAGCACCAATAACAGCTGGGAATGGATTAGGCATGGACTGGACAAGTTCCTGGATGTAGCCATATCAGTGTTCAGACACTCTTCCATCGAAGACTTGGTCCAGATTTGGTGGATCAGATTCCAAGGAGAATTCCCTGTAGACTGGGATTTTCCCACATGCTGGTAGACCCGTATGACCGTACGCTTCCATACACCTGCAGATTCAGCTACTTCCTTCACACTATGGTCTTTGGCCACGCCCACATGCTCAGTCACTCCTTTTAGCCAATCATTAACATCTGCTCTGGAGCGTTTTCCACACATGGGACGAGACATTCCCTGCAGTGTAGCACCTCTTCCCAACCTATGGATCCCGTCACTCAAACCCCATACATATTTATAGCCCCATCATCATCGTACAGCAGCGCCATCTACAGCAGGCTGGAGTTACTATATACAGTATATATATATATGTACCCGCACCAGTAACAGCTGGGACTGGATTAGGCATGGACTGGACAAGTTCCTGGATGTAGCCACATCAGTGTTCAGACACTCTTCCATCGAAGACTTGGTCAGTTGGTCCAGATTTGGTGGAGGCCTTCCCTGGCACAATTCCGAGGAGAATTCCCTGTAGGCTGGGATTTCCCCACTGCTGGTAGACCTGTATGACCGTACGCTTCCATACACCTGCATATTCAGCTACTTCCTTCACACTATGGCCTTTGGCCACGCCCAAATGTTTAGTCACTCCTTTTAGCCAATCATTAACATCTGCTCTGGAGCAATTTCCACACATGGAACGAGACATTCCCTGCACTGTAGCACCTCTTCCCAATCTATGGATCCCGTCACTCACACCCCATATGTATTTATAGCCCCATCATCCTCGTACAGCAGCGCCATCTGCAGGAGGCTGGAGTTACTATATATATGTATGTTTTTACTACTAACTTCATGAGCGCCATTGACTTTTTAGACCATAATAATAATAATAATAATAATAATAATAATAAAAGGCGAGTTTAACTGGGTGAAGCAAACGATGCTTGAAAATCAGAAAATATTATAGACGCTATGGTATGTATTTCTTAGGCTTTGTCATCATGTACGTTAGACCAATGCTACAGACAGATATAGGTTCAGTGTTAATCCAGTGTGAGTATTACTGGATGGTGAAATCACTACAGCAGCAGTACTGTCCCCAAGTTCATAGATCATCATCATCTACTGTCGCTCCAACATAAACCTAGCACACACTAATAACCAAACCAGCTTAAATCCTCAACCATTGTGATGCAGACGTCTCTTACTCCAAACAAAGCATCCTTTAGATTAAGATTTAAATCCCTTATTAGTCCCACAGTGGGGAAATTTTTTAATCTCCACATTTAACCCATCCGTGAAGTGAAACACACACACACTAGGGGGCAGTGAGCACACTTACCCAGAGCGGTGGGCAGCCCTATCCACGGCGAGCGGTGTATATCCCGGGGAGCAGTTGGGGGTTAGGTACCTTGCTCAAGGGCACCTCAGTCATTACTGTCAGTTCAGGGAATCGAACCAGCGACCCTCGGGTCACAAGGCTGGTTCCCTAACCTCCAGCCCACAACTGCCTATCACTGCTTCACCGAGTCCAGATTACTGGACATCACACTTTATCTCAGCATCTGTGCATGTAGAAATACACACCTACGATTTCTATTTAAGGGACCTTCGGGAACCACATAACCGCAGTTCTGAGCTAAATGCAGAGAACAGAAGTTCACTTGGCCTTGGAGGCGGTGAACACCTGTTTGTTTTTGTTTACACAGGCTAAATTAAAATATCCACCATTACCAAGACTCTCGGCGCTGTGTGGAAACAGCCAAGCGTTAGTGTTGTGACATGCCTGCTGGAACACCTGGGGAATGATGTCCAGTACACTGGCCGTTCAGAATGAGGACGTGGGAAGAAACCTGACAACATGGCGCTCGATAGCCATCACGCCTTTTAATCTGGGCTTCAAAGGAGGCTGGATCTGCCCGTAATTTTGGCCAGCCAGTAAACACGGGCCTGCCCTGACTCCTCCGGTGTCGGAGGGCAATTGTTGGAGTCGAGAGAAACTCTGCCAGTGCTAGTTCCAATTCTGCTTCTGATAAAGCTGGTGGTAAAAGGGGCTCCAGATAAAGCTGGGGAGACTCTGATAGTGGTTTTTCCAACCACCCTCTGAGACCTTTGATGACCAGAAGGAAAAAGCAGGGGAACATTCCTTCATTGCATGGACGGTGGCCTATTGCGCTTCCAGCACAGATCGCTATCCACGTATCCCGTTTTCTAGAGCGTGACTGGTATACAGTATCGTCTGTGCATCACTTTGTAGGGCACTAATGTACCTAGTGTGTTCCTCGCTTGACCACGCAACACTGGTAGTGATAGGAACCAGGGGTCATGACATCTTAACCATTCACTCATCATCAAGAGAACAGCTGCACCCAGAAGGAGGTGTGGGAGTGCGGTGCTGTTGGGAAGGAAGATAAAGGGGACCAGGATCGATAACTGATAACTGGAGCTACACATACAGAAGTCTGTCTCTCAGTATGGTGTTGGGCCGCCATGTTTGCTAACCCAACACGCCAGATGTCTCGGCATCATGGAGCTGTAGAGGTTCCTAATGGAGTCCTGTGATAATCCATCCCATGCAGCTTGAACATCCTCACACAGTTCCTGCAGATGGTGCGGTAGGGGTGGAGGTGGAGTGACACCAGGCCTTCTGGATGTGTGGACGCTGATCATGGTGCCTCCACACACAGATTCGTTGGGCGTCTCCACCAAGACTGAAGCGGGACTCGTCACAGAAGATGACCCGCTGCCATTCTGAGTCACTCCATGACAGTCTGGTACGACACCACTGCAGTCTTTGGTGACGGTGACGTGGTGTTAAGGATGGTCGTCGTAACAGTCTGTGTGCTAGTAGTCCTGTGTGGTGCAGCCGTCGGTGCTGGCACTAACAGGATGACTCATGGAGGGCATCACAGCTTGATGATGTCTGCAATCGTGGCTGTTGGGTCAGTCAGGTACAGCGATAAGGCCCGTCACATGCCCAGCCGAGTCTGAAACCTGGATCATTAGCATGTCTCACCATGTCAAACCCACCCACCAAGTTTCATTCCCGCTGGTTGATTCCTTCTGGGTGTAGCTTCTGTGCCGCTGTTTGTCTTGCCGCTATCAGATTCCAGATACTTTTAAACCCACCTTCAACTGAACACGTACGTCTTTATGTAAGCGGGGGTGTTAACGACACCAAGAGCTCTAGAATAGAGGACATCAGCAAGCCCACCCACTTGAGATGGTGCGATTCAAACGAGCCCTGAAACGTGAGTCACTGATAGTAAGCCTGACCTCTCTCAGGAATGCTTGTATTGGACGAGAGCACTCCAAGACTTCGTTTGGTACTTCCAAAGTAACGGAGACCAATTCAAACGCCCGTGCTCGCTGGAAGAGCGCAGCGGCGTACATTATCTCAGCACTGGCTGTCTGCGCCGGGGAGCTAACGCTACGTTGCTCTCCTGGACGTACACTGGGCTGTTTGGACATCTTGGAGGGACTGGTTAGTGTAGATCCATGCAGCTGTGGAAAGACACTGAGAAGGCTCGAGTGAGACGGGGGGATTGTGGGGGGGGGGTGGATGTGTATTAATTATGGAGGTGCCATCTTTTGTCCCCGCAGACGTCATTTTTCTTCTGTAACGCAGCTGCAGGGGCAGGAGCTTTAAAAGCCTTTTAGGATGATAGGCACATCTGAGTGAAGAGACGGAGACTGCTTAGGGCAAGTCTCTCTCTCTTACACACACACACACAGAGACACACACACTCACACACACACAGAGACACACACACACACACACAGCCACACACGCATATACACACACGCACACACACACACACCAATATACACACACACACACACCAATATACACACACACACACGCGTATACACACACGCACACACACACACACTCACAGACACGCACACACACCTACACACACACACACACGCACACACGCGTATACACACGCGCGCACACACACTCACACACACAGACACACGCAAACACACACTCACACACACTCACACAGACACACACACACACTCACACACGCACAGACACGCACACACACCTACACACGCACACACACACTCACAGACACGCACACACACCTACACACGCGCGTATACACACACACACACATGCGCGCACACACACAGACACACACACACGCGCACACAGACACACACACACCGCACTTACACGACACACAAACACCACATAGTACACAACACACAACACACACCCAAAAACACACACACAGAACCACACCAACACACGCACGCCCTAACACACGCCAGCGCAACGGAACAACACACACAGAAACAGACAACGCAAACACACCGACACACACTCATACACACACAACCTCGCGCCACAACCACACACACACACTCGACATGGTAACACGCACCACACACATGCACACAAACAACACGCGCTCGGCACACACCTGACAGACACACCACAACCACGCACACACACCACACGCGGCGATACACCGCGCAAGGCACACACACACACAGACACGAGACCAGCGCAACAACACACACACACGGCACGCCTACACATGCGTAAAACACACGCGCGGCACAAAACACACACAGACACAGACCACACGCAAACACAACGCACACACCACACACA
>JAMWET010003158.1:0-37500 GCA_024036415.1 Prochilodus magdalenae
CTACCCACCCCCCCCCCCCCCCCCCCCCCCCGTCGTCTAGAAGTAAAACAAAGCAACAGAATTAACCGAGAAAAGGGTGAGTACAAAACGAACAATAGCATGCTATATACCCGAACATGCCGTCTCACCCCCCCCCCCCGGTTTTATCCCCGAGCAGAGCTTAAAAAGTTTGAGGAAACCAACATACACATTCTGCATGACCCCAGGCTCCACCCATAAGTACTTTCTGAAACATCTGCATGAACTCTGGCTGTCTTTATGGATGCGTAGGAGGGTAAATTGGGGCGTGTGTCTTTTGCAAATGCTATGTAAATAAGGTTCTCCCACTCACTGCCTGCTTTGTTGTCGTATGACAGTTTCCTGAAATCCGAGGCGGGGCAGTTCGGGATGATTGCGTCCCTTGTTTCTAAGCAGCTGAGTGAGAGCTGGAGTGATTATGTTGGGTTGGTGGCGAGCTTTACAACACATAAACACATTATTGGACCTTTTATGTGACGTGGTAAAGTAAACTTCTCCAGAGCGTTCAGGGCTGCAGTTGTGGTGCCTTACAACAGGACAAAGTTGGAATCTCAACTCAATAAAAACATTCATTTACCTTAACAAACGACCCTTATTCACGAAATAACTTCAACTTCGTGTTCGAGATGATTACATTTGGTGTCAAGGTAGGAGTTAGGGTTTAGCGTAAATGTAGGGGTTAGGGTTTAGTGTAAATGTAGGGGTTAGGGTTTAGTGTAAATGTAGGGGTTAGGGTTCAGTGTAAATGTAGGGCTCAGGGGTTTGGTGTAAATGTAGTGGTTGGGGTTTAGTGTAAATGTAGAGGTTAGGGGTTTAGTGTAAATGTAGAGATTAGGGTTTAGTGTAAATGTAGAGGTTAGGGGTTTAGTGTAAATGTAGAGGGTTAGGGTTTAGTGTAAATGTAGAGGGTTAGGGTTTAGTGTAAATGTAGAGGGTTAGGGGTTTAGTGTAAATGTAGGGGTTAGGGTTTAGTGTAAATGTAGGGGTTAGGGTTTAGTGTAAATGTAGAGGGTTAGGGGTTTAGTGTAAATGTAGGGGTTAGGGGGTTTAGTGTAGATGTAGGGGTTAGGGGGTTTAGTGTAAATGTAGGGGTTAGGGTTTAGTGTAAATGTAGAGATTATGGTTTAGTGTAAATGTAGGGGTTAGGGTTTAGTGTAAATGGAGGGGTTAGGGTTTAGTGTAAATGTAGGGGTTAGGGGTTTAGTGTAAATGTAGGGGTTAGGGTTTAGTGTAAATGTAGGGGTTAGGGTTTAGTGTAACTGTAGGGGTTAGGGTTTAGTGTAAATGTAGGGGTTAGGGTTTAGTGTAAATGTAGGGGTTAGGGGTTTAGTGTAAATGTAGGGGTTAGGGTTTAGTGTAAATGTAGGGGTTAGGGTTTAGTGTAAATGTAGGGGTTAGGGGGTTTAGTGTAGATGTAGGGGTTAGGGGGTTTAGTGTAAATGTAGGGGTTAGGGTTTAGTGTAAATGTAGAGATTATGGTTTAGTGTAAATGTAGGGGTTAGGGGTTTAGTGTAAATGTAGGGGTTAGGGGTTTAGTGTAAATGTAGGGGGTAGGGGTTTAGTGTAAATGTAGGGGTTAGGGGTTTAGTGTAAATGTAGGGGTTAGGGTTTAGTGTAAATGTAGGGGTTAGGGTTTAGTGTAACTGTAGGGGTTAGGGGTTTAGTGTAAATGTAGGGGTTAGGGTTTAGTGTAAATGTAGGGGTTGGGGGTTTAGTGTAAATGTAGGGGTTAGGGGTTTAGTGTAAATGTAGGGGTTAGGGTTTAGTGTAAATGTAGGGGTTAGGGGTTTAGTGTAAATGTAGGGGTTAGGGGTTTAGTGTAAATGTAGGGGTTAGGGGTTTAGTGTAAATGTATTCATTGTAATGTTTGCATATTGGAAAGTCTGGGAAGATTTGTGCTCATGGAATATGTTCATTAATGGTGAAAATCCAAAGTATTTGTTTTCCAGTGCATGTAAAGGGGTTATATAAAAAACACCCTTTGGTATCCTATGGCGATGACGTCCATAACTACGATGCAGTCATGGAAACGCATGCCTAACCTGAGAGAAATATTAGCAGTTGTTGGTAAATGACGTATCGATTCTCTCTCTCTCAGTTCTGATTCTGGAGCCGGTGGAGAGGGACGATCTGAGCGGAAAGACCCTGAAGATCACGGATTTTGGGTTGGCGCGGGAGTGGCATCGCACCACCAAGATGAGTGCAGCAGGCACCTACGCCTGGATGGCTCCGGAGGTCATTAAACTGTCCCTCTTCTCTAAGAGCAGCGACGTCTGGAGGTATGAGAGCTTTAGGAGGTCTGGTTCTAAACACTGCAGCACCTATCAGCAGAGCCGTGTAGTTGTCACAGGTTAATAATGTGGGATGGAGTAAACCTACTGTCACAGGCAATGGGGATCGAGTAGGACCAATCGATCCGGTATGATGCGCATAAGCACTGTTCTGGGTTTGAAAGCCGATTGATTCTCAAAGCTCTACAGTACTAAATCACTTGAGATACGTGAAACTAAACTTAAACGACACCACGGTGTTTAGTCTGCGCGAGGTTAGGTTTAGTGTCATGAGGGGTCTCTTAATAAGATGCTGAGCTGAACCAGCTGCATTAAAACACAGCACATAGTGTAAATGTAGGCGTTGGGGGTTAGTGTAAACATAGGGGTTAGGGTTTAGTGCCAGTGTATGGGTTAGGGTTTAGTTTCAATGGGTTAGGGTTTAATGTGAATGTAGGGGTTAGGAGTTTAGTGTAAATGTAGAGGGTTAGGGGTTTAATGTGAATGTAGGGGTTAGGGGTTTAATGTGAATGTAGGGGTTAGGGGGTTTAATGTGAATGTAGGGGTTAGGAGCTTAGTGTAAATGTAGAGGGTTAGGGGGTTTAATGTGAATGTAGGGGTTAGGAGCTTAGTGTAAATGTAGAGGGTTAGGGGTTTAATGTGAATGTAGGGGTTAGGGGTTTAGTTTCAATGGGTTAGGGTTTAATGTGAATGTAGGGGTTAGGAGTTTAGTGTAAATGTAGGGGTTAGGGGTTTAATGTGAATGTAGGGGTTAGGGTTTAGTGTAAATGTAGAGGGTTAGAAGGTTTTAGTTTAAATTTAGGGGTTAGGGTTTAGTGTGAATAAAGGGGTTATGGATTAGTGTAAATGTAGGGGTTAGGGGTTAGTGTAAATGTAGGGGCTAGGGTTTAGTGTAAATGTATGGGGTATAGTGTAAATGTAGGGGCTAGGGTTCAGTGTAAATGTACAGGGTTTAGTGTAAATGTTGGGGTTAGGATTTAGTGTAAATGTAGAGGGTTAGGGGTTTAGTTTCAATGGGTTAGGGTTTAATGTGAATGTAGGGGTTAGGAGTTTAGTGTAAATGTAGGATGTAGGGGTTTGGGAAATGTAGGGGTTAGGGTTAGTGTAAATGTATGGGTTAGGGTTTTAGTGTGAATGTTGGTGTTAGGGTTTAGTGTGAATGTAGGGGTTTTGGATTTAGTGTAAATGTAGGGGTTGGGGGTTTAGTGTAAATGGGGCTGGGTTTAGTGTAAATGTAGGGGTTAGGGTTTAGTGTAAATGTAGGGGTTGGGGTTTAGTGTAAATGTAGGGGTTAGGGGTTTAGTGTAAATGTAGGGGTTAGGGTTTAGTGTAAATGTAGGGGTTAGGGTTTAGTGTAAATGTAGGGGTTAGGGGTTTAGTGTAAATGTAGGGGTTAGGGTTTAGTGTAAATGTAGGGGTTAGGGGTTTAATGTGAATGTAGGGGTTAGGGTTTAGTGTAAATGTAGAGGGTTAGAAGGTTTAGTTTAAATTTAGGGGTTAGGGTTTAGTGTGAATGTAGGGGTTTAGGATTTAGTGTAAATGTAGGGGTTAGGGGGTTTAGTGTAAATGTAGGGGCTGGGGTTTAGTGTAAATGTAGGGGTTAGGATGTTAGTGTAAATGTAGGGGTTAGGGTGTTAGTGTAAATGTAGGGGTTAGGGTTTAGTGTAAATGTAGGGGTTAGGGTTTAGTGTAAATGTAGGGATTAGGGTTTAGTGTAAATGTATGGTATAGGGTTTAATGTGAATGTAGGGGTTAGGAGTTTAGTGTAAATGTAGGTGTTAGGGGTTTAGTGTAAATGTAGAGGTTAGGGGTTTAGTGTAAATGTAGAGGTTAGGGGTTTAGTTTAAATGTAGGGGTTAGAGTTTAGTGTAAATGTAGAGGGTTAGGGTTTAGTGTAAATGTAGGGGTTAGGGGTTTAGTGTAAATGTAGGGGTTAGGGTTTAGTGTAAATGTAGGGGTTAGGGGTTTAGTGTAAATGTAGGGGTTAGGGGTTTAGTGTAAATGTAGGGGTTAGGGGTTTAGTGTAAATGTAGGGGTTAGGGTTTAGTGTAAATGTAGGGATTAGGGTTTAGTGTAAATGTATGGTATAGGGTTTAGTGTAAATGTAGGGATTAGGGTTTAGTGTAAATGTATGGTATAGGGTTTAATGTGAATGTAGGGGTTAGGGTTTAGTGTAAATGTAGGAGTTAGGGGTTTAGTGTAAATGTAGGGGTTAGGGTTTAATGTGAATGTAGGGGTTAGGGTTTAGTGTAAATGTAGGAGTTAGGGGTTTAGTGTAAATGTATGGTATAGGGTTTAGTGTAAATGTAGGGGTTAGGGTTTAGTGTAAATGTATGGTACAGGGTTTAATGTAAATGTAGGGGTTAGGGTTTAATGTGAATGTAGGGGTTAGGGTTTAATGTGAATGTAGGGGTTAGGGTTTAGTGTAAATGTATGGTATAGGGTTTAATGTGAATGTAGGGGTTAGGGTTTAATGTGAATGTAGGGGTTAGGGTTTAATGTGAATGTAGGGGTTAGGGTTTAGTGTAAATGTATGGTATAGGGTTTAGTGTAAATGTATGGTATAGGGTTTAATGTGAATGTAGGGATTAGGGTTTAGTGTAAATGTATGGTATAGGGTTTAGTGTAAAAGTAGAGGGTTAGGGGGTTTAGTGTAAATGTATGGTATAGGGTTTAATGTGAATGTAGGGGTTAGGGTTTAGTGTAAATGTATGGTATAGGGTTTAATGTGAATGTAGGGGTTAGGGTTTAGTGTAAATGTATGGTATAGGGTTTAATGTGAATGTAGGGGTTAGGGTTTAGTGTAAATGTAGGGGTTAGGGGTTTAGAGTAAATGTAGGGGTTAGGGTTTAGTGTAAATGTAGGGGTTAGGGGTTTAGTGTAAATGTATGGTATAGGGTTTAATGTGAATGTAGGGGTTAGGGTTTAGTGTAAATGTAGGGGTTAGGGGTTTAGTGTAAATGTAGGGGTTAGGGTTTAGTGTAAATGTAGGGGTTAGGGTTTAGAGCAAATGCAGTAAGGAGTGTGTATAGCTGACGCAGGTGTACCACGAGGAAAGATGGCTGATTTTATTCTTCCTGTCCGCCAGTTTTGGGGTGTTGCTGTGGGAGCTGCTCACCGGTGAGGTTCCATATCGGGAGATCGATGCCCTGGCGGTGGCCTATGGAGTGGCCATGAACAAATTGACCCTACCTGTACCATCCACCTGCCCTGAGGCCTTCGCTCAGCTGCTGGGGGGTAAGAACCAAGACGACCATACACAGGGTCACTGCGACATGCAGCTTTCTCATCAGGAGACATTAAATTAGACAAACAGTTTTATTACTGTACCTTACCGACATAAGCCTTCCCCACTAACCTCAGATCTCAGAACGACAGATTTGTCATGGCAAGTGACAAGCGAGGCTTCCTGGACCATCTTTATCTTGTTACTGATCTGCCGTCTCTTTTAAAAAAGAATGATGTTCATTATAGACAATCGTTAGATTTTTCCAAGTATTATGTTATAATATTATAAAATATGAACATATATAATTCTATGTATAATTTACAGGTCACGTTCTGTTCTATAGTGTCTGTCCTGTACCATAACCAAACCCTAAACACTACATTGACACCAAACTGTAACCCCTAGATTGACACTAAACCCAAACCATACATTTGCTCTAAACCTTAACCCCACATTTACACATATACCCTAGCCCCTGCCTAACTCCTACATTGACACTACACCCCTAACCCCCTGGATTGACACTAAACCCCTGACCCCCTACATTGACACCAAACCCCTAACCTTTACAGTGACACTAAACCCCTAACCCCCACATTTACACTACACTGACACTAAACCCCTAACCTTTACAGTGACACTAAACCCCTAACCCCCACATTTACACTACACTGACACTAAACCCCTAACCTTTACAGTGACACTTAACCCCTAACCCCTACATTGACACTAAACCCTAACTCCTACATTGACACTAAACCCCTAACCCCTACATTGACACTAAACCCTAACCCCTACATTTACACTAAACCCTTAACCCCCTAGATTGACACTAAACCCCAAACTCTACAATTACACTTAACCCCCTAGATTGACACTAAACCCCTAACCCCTACAATTACACTAAACCCCTGCATTGACACTAAACCCTAACCCCTACATTTACGCCAGCTGTCTTGTTTTCTCCTATCAAACGTTCACCAGTATGTTCTCTCTGTATAGTCAGGTATATCACATTAGAACTATATCAGCAACTCTAGTGTGTTGTCCAGATCACGGAGCTCTGCCCCAAACTCTCTCCCTCTCCCCAGAGTGTTGGAGCCCAAACCCACACAGCCGTCCTTCCTTCAGCAGTATCCTGAAGCGTCTCCTGGCCATTGAGCAGTCATCCATGTTCCAGATGCCCCTGGAGTCTTTCCACTCTCTGCAGGAGGACTGGAGGCTGGAGATCCAGCAGATGTTTGATGAGCTGAGGGCTAAGGAGAAGGTACGGGCATTGCCCCTTCTCCTCACTGTCAGAAATGTAGAGCAGTCGAATGCCAGACACACGCCTCTGCAGATACTTTCCAAGTAGGGCGCATATTGTATAAGGAGATTTCTCATTCGCAGACTGTTAGTCCTGTCAGTCCTGATGTTAGTAATGGACACGAGACTTTGACCTGCGTTCGGTGTATGATTTATGAAGGGGAATTCCACCATCTTTTTTAAAATTTGTGAAAATGAAAACGTAAAGAGTGAACCCGAGCTTTCAGCCTATGTTAACTGGTGATGAGAACCGCGAGCCCCAATATCTGTAACTCAAAACCACCAGTGAACCTCCATGCAGTTCTTTATTAAGACCACATGCAAAATATGAATTTTATTTTTATTTAATATTTTTATTATATTATTTTTAAAAATAAACAACAGAAAGACAGTTAGGACAGTAAAAATGAAAATGATGCATGGTTTAGTTTGTTAAGGGAGTTTTAGGAAGGTCAGAACTTTAGTATATAACTATTGCCATAGAAACAGGTTCAGACGGCGCTCCTGTGGACATTGCTGCTGTCCAAAGAAAAACATGTATCTCCATTTTTTGTTATTTTTACTTTTATGCCTCATTTGATCTCATGAGCTGCTGTTTACACTGTGTTGAAATTTGATGAAGAATGGACCAACAGAAATGGCCCATAACTGTTTGGAAGGATGTCTGGTTCCATAGACCTCCATTCAAATTAAATTGGGTTTTTGTGCTCTCCTTTTGGAGATCTCCCGTTTTTCTTTGGACAGCGATGATATACAAGTGTACTAATGCAGAGTCCATGCCTCCATAAGATCACAATCTTAATAAAGTAAAAGAGATATATACAAAGTACTAAGAAAATTCTAAAATACAATTAATATTCATTATTTCATATTCAAATTTTGCAGATTTTTATTAAATTTGATATTTTTAATTTAAATTCTATTCAATTATTATTATTTTTATGAATTATTAATATTATTGTTTAAATAGAATGCAAAATAAAAGCATT
The DNA here is from genome assembly GCA_024036415.1 of Prochilodus magdalenae. NCBI lineage: Eukaryota > Metazoa > Chordata > Actinopteri > Characiformes > Prochilodontidae > Prochilodus > Prochilodus magdalenae. The sequence continues at coordinate 7,833 of JAMWET010003158.1, forward strand.
ATATTTATAAATCAATAAACAATCTTAGGCATTGTGAACAATTACGACAGTCAGGAAGTTTTCTTCTTAAATGGAGCTCTGCACATGCAACTTTGCACTCGGCCTAATTGCCTAATTATTGTGTTTGCATCCTAACGGGTTAACCATGTAGTTCAAATTTGGGAAAAAAATTCCCTTTAAAGGGGACCTATTGTGTCAGTTTTCCATAATCATCGTTTTATTTTTAGGGTCCATTAGAATAGGTTTACAGCTTAGATTCATCGTACGTTTACCCACAATGCAATATTTTTCTCATACTGCACGTCTGTAGTCACCCTCACTCTGAAACACTCCTTACTCCCTATTTCTTTAAGCCCCGCCTCCTAATGAGCCTAGTGTATTCTTACTGGACACCTCGCTCAAACTGTTCTGACTGGTCGACCACCATCAGAGTTGTTCCGCCCAGCCTGCTGCGCATTGTATAAGAGCATGCAGCTGTTTGCTGGTAGGCGGGCAATAAGGACTGTGTTACAAGATGATGTCACCATGTAACAGAGGAAAGGGCTGGAGGACAGGTGTTTCTGTGGTACCAAGTTTCTCCCTGTGCCGTGTACTTTGGGCTGTAGAAATGTCCTGCCCATTTACCTGCACAAAAAGCTACCACACGTTAAAGATCAGGGATTAGCCGAAACTCTTCATTAAAGTCCGATTCATGAACCCAGTTAGTTTAACTACCGAAGCGTCTGATTACCTTCCGTTCCCATCGCACACTTTAAACCCCGCCTATTTCCCGAATCTCATTACTCTCCAATCCTTTGCTTGCATTCACTGTGTACATTACTCCAGCGCTACTGCTACTGTTACTCAGCAGCTCTGTTTAACTAACCGCTCCCTGTTCTCCTCCCACAGGAGCTGCGTTCCTGGGAGGAGGCCCTGGCTCGGGCTGCGGAGGAGCAGAGGGAGCAGGAGGAGCTGCTGAGGAGGCGTGAGCAGGAGCTGGCCGAGCGGGAGATCGACATCGTGGAGAGAGAACTGAACATCATCATCCACCAAATGTACCAGGAGAAGCCGCATGTCAAGAAGCGCAAAGGGCACTTCAAAAAGAGCCGGCTTCTCAAACTGGGCCGGGACAGCAACTGTATCAGCCTGCCCTCTGGTGGGTGAGAGGGGAAGTGCACCTGCACTTCTAAATTAGGAGTTTCAAATATTGAATTTGTTTGGCCGGTTCGATAACCGATTAGAAGGACTCTGTTGTGGGCGGTACTCATACTATAAAAAATGATCATTTAAATTTTTTAGGAGTTAAAAAAGTTTATATTATATATCATAATTCATATATAGACTCATGTATGAAATCATAAATGGCAAAGTCAGAACTCGCCATGGGCTCAGACACTGCCCGAATTAGGGCCAGTGCTGATACCTAGAGAGATCAATACACAGACATGTATAAGCATCAGTGCACTACCTGGCAACCCCAGCCCAGTGCTCTTACCTAGAGAGAAGGAAGGTCATGGTCAGTGTAAGTGCTGAATCAGTTTCAGCATACACATATAACATACACCTCTACTAGAGCTCACACACTTAGGTGTGTTACGAAGAGAAGGGTCTCAAGGCTGCGTTTGAAGACCGTGAGAGACCCCGCTGTTTGGACAGCCAGTGGGAGTTCATTCCACCACCTGGGAGCCAGGACAGAGAAGAGCCTGGACGCTTGTCTTCCATGAGTCTCAAGTATGGCGGGTCGAGTCGAGCTGTACTTGAAGCTCAAAGGGCTGGAGGTACAGATCGACTCTTAACCATTGCCATAAGGAGGAAGTGGCTGGTCCATTCTTGGGTTTGTAGGCCTCTGAGGCAGGCAGCTACAGGAAGCCAGTGAAGTGATCACTTCAGTGGAGTGACATGGGTGAACTTCGGAAGCCTGAAGATGGGTCGAGCTGCTGCGTTCTGGACCAGTTGCAAGGGCCTGATAGTCCGTAGAGGAAGACCAGCCAGGAGCGAGTTGCAGTAGTCTAGCTCTGAAATGACCAGAGACTGGACGAGCAGCTGGGTGGCCTCCTGCTAGCTTCAGTTCAACAAACTCATATATACAACAACACGTTCCACATCGTACCTGTGCTTCTGAGATGGGAGCTCAGAAGACGGGGATGCCTAGAATGACCCGACCCAAGCTTTAGGCCCAATGGACATGTAGAGTAAATACCAGTTGCAGCAGAGGCAGCTGCCGCCGTGTGTGAAGTAGAGAACTCCTGAGCGTGTAACATTGTCTGTTTATTCGGAAACCGAGCCACTGAACGATTTAGCTTAGCATGTTCATTAGGCTGACAGCTCAAGTTCATATGTCTAATGGAAGTCAATGGAACCAGACATTTGTCCCAGCAGTTTTGGGCTTCAGGCCCATGGGCTTTAGGATCATGTTTTCATTCCTTAAACCAGTTCAGATGCTTTTTTATATAAAATAATAAAATATATTTGTCGCCATAATCCAACAGCATGCAGTAACGAGTTGCAGTCTTCAGTGCGCAGCTACAGTGAGAAGTACATGACTACATTACCAGTGTGAGCATCTGTCCAAGTAGATTTTTAGTTCATCATGGTTCTGTCCATACCTCATGCCTGAATGATGCGAGTGTGTCTGATGGGAATGCATTGATTTACATCTATTCCATTACTGCATGGTGTTGCCATGGCAACATACCCACGATCTTGTAAACGTCTTTTATGTATATAACAGTCATAACTCAGTAAAGTGTTCACAGGTGATCGGTAAAGCCTGTGTATTCTTCCTCCCGACTGAGAAGAGTTTGTGACATGTTGCAGGCTGTAGCTCCGTCGTTACCGTCGGATCTGACCCGTGAGTGACCCGAGTTGTTGTTTTTTTTTTCCTTGTGCAGATTTTGAACACAAGATCACAGTGCAGGCGTCTCCCAGTGTGGATAAGAGGAAAACTCAGGGCAGTGAGAGCACCACTCCTCCGGCCAGTCCCGGGGTCATCCCCCGCCTCAGAGCCATACGCTGTGAGTACACGTTTGAGCAGCGGTCCTGCGGCAATAGCCTACATCTGTTTCCAGTTCGAAACGTACCTGAGCTCGAACGGTGGTTACCTGCCGGACTTACTGCTGGACGCATGTTACACAGTTCTACACACGACCGGAAGGTAATGTCCAGGCTGGGTTGGAACCAGTTAGTGGCACTGATGAACTGGTAGTGTGAGAGAGGACATCCAGTCCCAGTCTCCCACTGGACTGATCAGACCAGGTTTTGGCTGGTCAGCCAGCACTGCCAAGCTGGTTAGATCATCCAGAGTGCTTTGAGGGGATGTGACTGATTGTACAGACTCGGATTTCTTTACAGTGGTGGTGATGAGAACCAGGGAGCACCATGTCTACAACGGGGGAATCCTCCGTGGTGCATATAAAGACATGCATTAGGCACTGGTGATTCACAGATGGTTTTGGATAGTAAATAAAATAACTACAGGGGTTGGACAATGAAACTGAAACACCTGGTTTTAGACCACAGTCATTTATTAGTATGGTGTAGGGCCTCCTTTTGCGGCCAATACAGCGTCAGTTGGTCTTGGGAATGACATATACTGCGTCCTGCACAGTGGTCAGAGGGAGTTTAAGCCATTCTTCTTGCAGGATAGTGGCCAGGTCACTACGTGATGCTGGTGGAGGTTCGTCCTTCTTGGTGGTATGCTGACATTGCCCTGGATACCGTGGCTCTTGATACATCACAAAGACTTGCTGTCTTGGTCACAGATGCGCCAGCAAGACGTGCACCAACAGTTTGTCCTCTTTTGAACTCTGGTATGTCACCCATAATGCTGTGTGCATTGCAGTATGTTGAGCAGAACTGTGCTCTTACCTGCTAACTGAACCTTCACACTCTGCTCTTACTGGTGCAATGTGCAGTTAATGAAGATTGGCCACCAGGCTGGTCCAATTTAGCCATGAGACCTCCCACACTAAAATGACAGGTGTTTCAGTTTCATTGTCCAACCCCTGTATATTGTGTTAAGAGATCTAAATAACTAGTGTGGAGACTATTCTGCCTCGGAGCACCCTTCATATCCTCCACCATGAATAGATTCAAATAAATAAATGGATTGAAATAGGTTTTATATTTACGGCATTTAGCTGACACTCTCATCCAGAGCGACTTGCACGGTTAATCATGTTACCGGTGGGCCAATGTAGTGTTAGGAGTCTTGCCCAAGGACTCTTATTGGTGTAGCACAGCATAGTCACCCAGACCGGGATTCAAACCCCAGTCTCCTATATGTGGGGGTGGCTCCTTGGCGGCTAGTGGTGTTATCCACTGAGTAACACCAACCACTATAGTGTTACATACCTATGTGTTATCACATAACTATAACAAAACAGCGTCTCAGACATCAGTGCACTCATATTCTATTTCATTTACACTCATCAAAAGAACTGCTGCACCCAGAAGGAGGTGTGGGATTGCGGTGCTGTTGGGAAGGAAGATAAAGGTGACCAGGATCAATAACTGATGATAAATTTAGACTGATATGATCAATATTTATTGAGCTACACATACAGAAGCCTGTCTCTCAGTATGGCGTCGGGCCGCCGTGTTTGCTAACCCAACACGCCAGACGTCTCGGTATGGAGCTGCAGAGGTTCCTAATGGTGTCCTGTGATAATCCATCCCATGCAGCTTGAATATCCTCACACAGTTCCTGCAGATGGTGCGGTAGGGGTGAAGGTGGAGTGACACCAGGCCCTCTGGACATACAGATTCGTTGGTCATCTCCATTAAGACTAAAGCGGGACTCGTCACTGAAGATGACCCGCTGCCATTCTGAGGACTCCATGACAGTCTGGCACGACACCACTGCAGTCTTTGTGACATTGACTTGGTGTTAAGGACAGTCTGCCAATTAACAGGATGACTCATGTAGGGCATCACTGCTCGCTGAACGTCTGTAGTCATGGTTGTTGAGTCAGTCAGGTACAGCGTTAAGGCCTGTCCCTGTTTATTCGTGCAGCTGGTCTTTTGGTAATGAGTGTAATAACTCTTCGTGAAGGAACTTGTAGAAGCTTTGATCTCTTCAGACCTTCTCATCACCACCACTGTGAACAAACCTGACTCTGCAAGGGTCTCTAGAGCAAAGCTTTCCACACCACTCCGTCATGTAAACATCTATCTAGGTATGAAATCTATAAGGATTAAGCAGTGAGCCTTTAGACAGAACCTAAATCTGAACTAGCCTGGGTTTTCTGAGCGGTAGATTGAAGAGCTAGCTTGTGAGCAGTGTGAGAGAGCAGTGGTTTCCAGTTCTAGGCCTATAGCCTGCTGAAGTCGGATGATGGTTCTGTAGTTGGCGTCATGCCCATATTAGGGCTATTGGATTGTTTTTGTTTATGAAATAAATGAATGGAGTTTTCGGAAAATTACAGTCATGCTTTGGGATAAACAAGAACGTTCCAGCAGATTTTCCCCTAGTAAGTGTCAGGTTCCTCTGAATTAGGAGGTCGTAAATATTAATGTTGCTCACACTGACATCAAGACTGGCTTCCTCAGGTTTAGACCACAGTCTGAGTGGCTGGTGTTGGTATATGGGAGTTATGAAGTTTAAAGATGGACATACACTCATAGTCAAAAGAACGGCTGCACCCAGAAGGAGGTGTGGGAGTGCGGTGGTGTTGGGAAGGAAGATAAAGGTGACCAGGATCAATAACTGATAAATTTAGACTGATATGATCAATATTTACTGAGCTACACATACAGAAGTCTGTCTCTCAGTATGGCGTCGGCCCGCCATGTTTACTAACCCAACATGCCAGACGTCTCGGTATGGAGCTGTAGAGGTTCTTAATGGTGTCCTGTGATAATCCATCCCATGCAGCTTGAACATCCTCACACAGTTCCTGCAGATGGTGCAGTAGGGGTGGAGGTGGAAGGACACCAGGCCTTCTGAACACCGACCGCGCTGCCTCCACACACAGTTTTGCTGACCACAGTGTGCAGCAGCAGTGATTTTCTTTTAGAGTTAAACTGTCGTGGACTTCCTAATATAGGCATGACAGCATGCCTCCCTCCTCGATTGCACTTCTGAGGCCCAACTTCATCACTTCTCCATTAGAACACACAAGAACGGATGTAGCACATGGTAATGAATAGAAGCGCCGCTCGTTAAACTAGAAAGCCATACGCCAGTCATGAAACGCGAACTAACATGCTGATTCTTTGACCTGCAGTGACCCCCAGTGATGGGAGGAACACATGGGGGCGCACGGCTGTGTGCAAGAAGGAAGACCTGGCGGGCACTAAAAAGAAGGGGCGAACGTGGGGTCCCAGCTCCACCCACCAAAGAGAGCGAGTGGGGGGAGAGGACAGGTACATATCCCACCACACACACACACACACACACACACACACACACACACACTGATGTAAATGGTTGCCCGTTTTCTAATCACACCTGGCTTCTGGAACATCTGCTTTTCCTTGGGCCTTAATTGCTCTGAACTCTTCTTTGTGGATTTGTGCAGGTTAAAGTCACTCGGGGAAGGGAAGGTGTGGTCCTCCAGCGCTCCTAACCTGGGCAAGTCTCCAAAACACGTCCCTATAACCGCCGGCTTCTCCAGTCTCAGTGAGATGGGTGAGTTTCTAACCCTGGAACCTTCATCGGCTCTCGGTTTCCTCTCCTAGGCGTGAGAGAAACATGACTACCAGGCACTGAATGAAAACATAGACCTACACTAACATCTGAGCTGTGTATTCTATATGCTGAACATCTCTACCGTAGGCTGTATGGCTGTTGTAGCTGTTTGCCTGAACACTGAGATGCTCTGCTCACTACCTGCACTGTACACTGTTATGTATACATCTACTGTTTACAACCACATACTTAACTGGACATACTTAACTACACACCTGGCTACTTCAACATAGCGTACTCTCCATTATGTACACTTAACACTAAGCTGACATTACAGTGTACAACTGTGGACGTAGTTAACTATTCCTCATGTCCCGGTTTTCCTCCTTTCTGTTTGGTCCTGAGTGAAACGACCTGGCTGTGTAATCATTATCCCGCCTCTTGCCCTGCGTTTGTGTGCCTGTAGAGGAGCACTGTGAGATCGAGGAGCGTTTGGCTCCAGAGGGCAGCAGCAACGGGGCGACAGAGGAAAGCAGCCACACGTGGGCGGGTGTAGGGCCGGGCGTCGGGCCGGGCGTCGGGCCGGCCGTCAGCTCCCAGGATTCTTTGCGGCGCTGCGGTCAGAGGAAGAAGAGTGACCTGCTGCTTCTGGGCTGCGCCTCCATCCTGGCCTCTGTGGGCCTCGGTTCAGACCTGCTGCAGCTGGGACGCCTGCAGGTACGGAACCAGATTAGAGGACTAGCCTCATTCGTCCGGATGCCAGAAATTCAGTATGCGTTTTCAGCGCACCTGCTGACAGGTATGAATCCTGTATCGATGTTACCTGTGTACAGGTGAGTCAGGACGAGCAGGACGTGCGTGAGGAGCAGAGGAGGAAGAAGGAGGGGCTGTTCCAGCGCACGGGACGGTTCCGCCGCAGCACATCGCCGCCCAGCCGCACGCTGTCGCTGTCTCTGTCGCACAGCCGTCACCATGACTCCGCCCTGCCATGCCTGGACGCTTCCCCCTCCGTCACACTCCTGTCTCTCTCCTCTCTGTCTGACTGCAACTCCACCAAATCCCTGCTGCCCTCTGACCCTGACGATCTGCTGCCGACCCCCAGCAGCTCCCTCCCTGCCGTCTCCCCAGCGCCCGCTCTCAACCCTTTGCTGGACCTGCGGGCCGAAAGCTTCAAACGGGAACCCAACCAGTCCCTCACACCCACGCACGTCTCCGCAGCCATGGCCCTGAACCGCGGCCACCGACGCACGCCATCAGACGGGGCCATCCGGCCACGAGCGCAGACTGTGGTAGGGCACCGGCGCACGCCCTCGGATGGCAGCATGCCCATCCCACCCCCAGCCACCACCACCAGTGGTGCACCACTTACAGGTGAGTCTCAGGGAGACCTTTGTAGTGCCATGTAAACTCTTCAGAGTCCTTTACAGACAGATGAGTGGGTGCAAGTCCACGCCAAGCTTTAAACATCAATGCCAGGCTTGTAGGAACTGGTAGCCAGTGTCGCTGATGAAGGACGGGCATGAAAGCACATTTCTGTTGTGTGTTCTTTAGGTTCTCGTGACACTCTGGACATCCCCCGTTTGCCTGACCCATCTTCGGTGTTCCCCCCAGCTCATCGGCGTAAACCTCCCCCACCCCTCGCGCTTCCTGTCCAGGAAGGACATACCGGCACCCTGGAGAGGCCCAAAACCTTGGAGTTTGCCCCTCGACCCCGGCCGACACCGGCCAGGGCACGGCCGGACCCCTGGAAGCTGTCTTCTCTGTCCCGGACACTGAGCTCATCGCCAGGCAGCAGCTGTGACAGTCCGCTGGGCTCTGGAGACAGCGGGGTCAGCGCAGGGGTCAGCGCCACCCGCCAAACCTTACTGGACATGGACATGGAGGGGCAGAGCCAGGACAGCACGGTGCCTCTTTGTGGGCAGCACCCTCAACCCACGCTGTGCGGACAGCACTTCTCGTAGAAACACAGGGAGACTGGTAGCCGGGCTTAACGCACTGCCCAGTACACTTCACATGGCCAGCACTTTCTATACAGCCTCCCGAGTGGGCTTTAATAGAGTCTGGGCTGAAATGAATCCTGAACTTGGGAAATAAGGAGAAATCGCCACTGACATTCCGGTTTAGCCCATCGCTGGAAAAGCTCACTCACTAACTCTTCCACAGCGGTTGCTATATAATGAAATGAGTTCGATTTGACAACTCACAAAATGACAAAGGATATACAGTTGTTTGCAGATGTTTGAGCATCTCTGGCAAAACTACAGGGTAAATACAGCGGTTGGACAATGAAACTGAAACTGGTTTTAGACCACAGTCATTTATTAGTATGGTGTAGGGCCTCCTTTTGCAGCCAATACAGCGTCAGTTGGTCTTGGGAATGACATATACTGCGTCCTGCACAGTGGTCAGAGGGAGTTTAAGCCATTCTTCTTGCAGGATAGTGGCCAGGTCACTACGTGATGCTGGTGGAGGTTCGTCCTTCTTGGTGGTATGCTGACATTACCCTGGATACCGTGGCTCTTGATACATCACAAAGACTTGCTGTCTTGGTCACAGATGCGCCAGCAAGACGTGCACCAACAGTCTGTCCTCTTTTGAACTCTGGTATGTCTCCCATACTGTTGTGTGCATTGCAGTATTTTGAGCAGAACTGTGCTCTTACCTGCTAACTGAACCTTCACACTCTGCTCTTACTGGTGCAATGTGCAGTTAATGAAGATTGGCCACCAGGCTGGTGCAATTTAGCCATGAGACCTCCCACACTACAATGACAGGTGTTTCAGTTTCATTGTCCAACCCCTGTAGCTTCCTCTACACAGGTCTACACACTTTAATGCACCATTACTGTTTATTTACTGCAGTTAACACAGATGTGGCAGGAGCAAAAAAGTTCTGGCTCAAATATTTTGCCCCCTAATATATTAAATAGAAACCGTGCACTACTGTAGGCAGGGAACCTATTAATACTCACTTTCAGTGTTTTTTATTTAAATTTTAATTTACAAGAAATACTAGAATATAGATTTACATATTTCAGCTTTCCCAAGATGCAATATTTACCTCTCTGTAAATCTGTATTCACCCTCTGTCTAAAAATGCTCTGTCAGAGCTCCTATGCCTTTAAGCTCCGCCTCCTGATGACCTCAGTGTTCTCTGATTGGTTGGCTTGCTCACTCTGATCCCCTTGGTCACCTGCCAGAGTGACATCCTACTACAAGTTTCCCTCCCATTATTTTTACAGCGTCGTCGGTTCTGATGTACCGGTTTGATTCAGAGTCCGATCCTGATAGTCCGGTACAACAGGTTGGTAGATCCACCTTTGTAAGCTGAACTGGAGCGGTTTCAGAGCGGTCAGGTTTTCCTGGTTTGTGTCTCTGTGTGGGGTGAGGGTGTGCCAGGCTTGCTGGTAGGCGGGCAATTAGGACTGTTACGAGATGATGTCATCTTGTAACAGAGAAACAGGCTGGAATTCCAACAAGGTGTTTCCGTGGGAGAGAGTTTGTCCCTCGGGCTTTAGAACTCTCCAGAATGTTTACATGCACAACCAGCTACATAATCCACCAAGTGACAGGAAACCGATAGGTTCCCTCTTTATGGAATTTGGCCAGAGATGTTTAAACCTGCATACAACTGTAGACTCAGTGTCCCCAGGGCTGTCCCTTGGCGTAAGGGTGTGACGTAATCGACCTTGACTTCTATTTTCACCCCTGCAGTGACTCATGAAGCAGAATCGCTTTTATGGAGGTCCATAAAAGTAGAAGGTGAGCTGGTTAAGCACTGGGTTAGGCACTGGGCCAGCATGAAGTCCAGTGTTGATTGCATCGGAGCATTTCTCTAGCTGTGCACCTCAATCTCTCCCAGATCCATGACCTCTGTTCCCCTGTTGTGGTCTGTACAGACCCTCTGTGACTAACCGGGAGTAGACTAGTAACTGCTTGCGCCATTCCCTCAGTAACACTTTCCCTTTTTTTTTAAAGTAACCGTATACGGGTTAAACGAACCCCCCTTTGCAGCTGACTGTAATATATTCTGAATAGATGTATGATATTTTTTATTTTTCATGATTTTTTTGAAAAAGAAAAAGACCGAACATCTCAAGGGCTCTCTGCAAGACCTAATCAGAATGCAGGAGCCGTCTTAATGTGAAGTCCAGCCGTCCCCAACGCCCGTGCTTTTATGCAGAGGCCTTCTTTGTCTCCGTTTCCTGATGTACAGTACATATTGCCCGTGTGTGTACGTGTGGGAGAATGGGTGGCGTGCCTGGGTTTCCCCGTACGGATGTGTCAAAGGAGTTGCAATGTCATAGACTGGAAAAACAAGATGACCGTGCAGCGTTCGTTGGGCTGTTTGTCCAGTCGGGAAGCTAACCTCCGGCCTTCTCTCCTCAGAAACATCAGAGCTACACAGGAGGTACTCGCCACCCTCTGCGTAGGACGAGGGGGTGAGGACATTTACGGTCAAATGAGGGTTCTCATCAATTTGCAATAAGTTACAAAACGTCTACCTGTTTTCTATTACAGTGTACCAAACAGCCATTCACGCACACCTCCTTACCTCTTCCTCCGCCCACCCGCTGATCCCAGAGTAAGGAACTGTGGAGATGTACAGAAGTGTCTATGTTGCGGCGTGCGTCACCGCCGAGCTCTGACAGGACGCTGTAATCACAGGGCTGCGGTGGCAGGCAAAGATACCCAACGTTAATGACGTCCTAACGATCCCGTTTTAGAACAAGGAATTCTGGGACTCTCTCACTGATTTGAACAGAGCTGGAAACGCACTTTTATGCTCAGAGGTTCAGCCTGGTATCTGGCAGTATTTTTTCGACTGTCCGCCGGTGAGTGTGAGTGTATGTATGTTTTTTGCGTGGTCTCATCGTTATCGTTTGTATGGGGTGACTCTGTGGAGGGGGGTGAGACGCAAAACCCACCCCTATATTTCCTGTGTGAAAAAAACACTAAGAGTATTTATTAAAATTATTGTTACGATTGAACTCATCATTATTATCATTATTATTATTATTATTATTATTATTAGATTTTAATCCCTTGTTGATCCCACAGTGGGGAAATTTAGTCTCCGCATTTAACCCATATGTGAAGTGAAACACCACAAACACACTCACTACTGAACACACACACTAGGGGGCAGTGAGCACACTTACCCGGAGCGGTGGGCAGCCCTATCCACGGCGCCCGGGGAGCAGTTGGGGGTTAGGTGCCTTGCTCAAGAGCACCTCAGTCGTTACTGTAGGCTCAGGGAATCGAACCGGCGACCCTCCGGTCACAAGGCTGGTTCCCAAACCTCCAGCCCACGACTGCCCCACAATTAATAATATTAATATTATTAATATTATTATTATTATTATTATTATGATGTCTGTTTTGTTGCCACATCCATGTTTACATATTATAATACAACATGGCTTCCATATCTATGATTTTAGGAATGTTGGTGTGGTAGAGTCAATGCACACAATGCATGGCCAAAAGTATGTGGACACACAACCTTACACTTGTCGGCCATCCCATTCCCAAACATGGCCATTAATAAGGAGTTGTGCTCAAAGGCATTTGCTATACGCTCATCATACACCCACTCATCATTCAGTGAGCAGTGATGTCATCCATGAGCATTAGTGCCAGCACCATTGGCAGACGGCTGCACAATGCAGGACTACATGCACACAGAGCGTTATGACGACTGTCTTTAACACCACGTCACCGCCACCAAAGACTACAATGGTGTCGTGCCAGACTGTCATGGAGTGACTCAGAATGGCTGCGGGTCATTTTCAGTGGAGAGTCCCACTTTGGTCTTAGTGGGGACGACCAACGAATCCGTGTGTCAACGTCAATATATCATTAAGATATCCAGTGTTCATATATAAAGCAAATCGATGGGCGTGTTATCTGTTGCACAAACTATGATAAAGCCTGACAGGGATACCAGAACAGACTGAGTGGTTGTATGAGCCACTAATCCATATATAATAGATATTACAGACATGTAAAGAGATGTATGGCTACAGAAGAAAGGCCTGTGGCTGTAGCCCAATAACCAGACCCTAATCAAACCCCTGGGGAGCTCTGGATGGTTGCTATCAGTATATATGTCATGTATGAAGAGCTGAAAACTGATGCAGATTAAAAGAAGACGCTCTATTTGTAGATCCCACTGAGCGACATTCGTTCTCGTAATCCATAAGATACCATTTTGTGCCAATTGTGATTTTCACACAGAGGAATTTGTCCCCACATACACACTCACTAGTGAACACACACACTAGGGGGCAGTGAGCACACTTACCCAGAGCGGTTGGCAGCCCTATCCACGGCACCCAGGGAGCAGTTGGGGGTTAGGTGCCTTGCTCAAGGGCACCTCAGTCGTTACTGTCAGTTCAGGGAATCAAACCGGCAACCCTCCGGTCACAAGGCTGGTTCCCTAACCTCCAGCCCACCCCTGCGTCACCTCATAAGGCCTTAAATGATGGTTATGGTGGTGTTGCATACTCACTGGAGACCTGCTAGCTTCTGGTGGAGGTTTGCACAGCAGTGTTCTCCAAAACCAGGGCAGCGATTGGTAGAAGTGGTCAGTAGATGGCAGCAGCACCCTCTGTTGGCCAAAATGAGCACCGCACAAGACTCTTACATGTCTGTTCTGGGACCAGGTCTTTCCTCCTGGTGTGCTCAAATTCATGGTTAAAAAAACAGGGGCATTTATGGAGACAGCTCCAATCAGGGACAGGCTACCATCAACGGACACTGTCCCCAAAAATGGGGGACAGTTGTCTCGGGACAAATGGGGGACATCAGCTTTGTTTCTATGCATGAACCATATGGTGTTTTTTAAAAAGGCTTACATACGACATCACACCTTTATTACAGATAGCTCACTTTTTCATGATATGGTTTATGGTCCCCTCTAGGGGAAATGGTGAGGGGGACATGCATAAGGGCATATAAAAGAACAGGGCTGAAATAGAGGGAAGGCTCAAAAACCGAGAATGTTTAACCACTAGATGTCCCCAAACCCGTAGATGGCTTGAGCTCCAAATAGCATGACGCAATGGAGTTCAGTACTGGGCCAATTTTCTTGGAGCCTCGTGCAAAGATGTCTGGCAGACTGGTTAATAGGAATTACACGATACCATGAACAAAGAGCCATCACCACCATCATCATCAACACCATCATCATCATCACCACCACACAGCGGGCTCGGCTACAGTCCCCAGCCGGCACAGATTCTCCATGGAGTACACAGTGTTGTTTTACCCTGTTGGATAAGTGAAGAGTGAAGCTGACTGACCCCAGAAGGCCCAGCATGGGCATGAGAAAGCAGATTCACCCCTAAAGCCTGACAATAACAGTGACCCCCACAGTCAACTGACCGGTGGGGTGCAAAAAGACCTAAAGCCCCCCCCACCAATCATTATGGCACATACCCACACAGTCATGCATGCATAGCTGTACTCCGCTCCGCCGCTCGTGTCGGTGAAAGCAGACGCCACTCAAACACTTTCAGACGCCAGCCAGTTACCTAGCAACTACACTCCACTTCCATGGCAATGCTATAAAAAGCAACAACAAAGGAAAGGAGGGAAGAAATGAAGGGAGGATGGTGGACATGGCGTGATTGGACGACAAGGCTGTGTTTAAAGAATCAATCAGCATTGTGCAGCCACAGTCGGCTTCTGCTCACTTAGGGACGGGCCTTTTAGGGTGAACAGTGAACCGGTACCAGGTTCTGGTACCATATGGGCACATCATGCTGTATTATATATGCCTGTAGGATGTAAGGACTACATTCTAGCATGTGCCGGTCTATTACTCGTCTTGGACATTCTTCTGTCCATCCACCCTCCCCGACCCCCACACACACTCTGTTCCTCTCTCCGTCTGTCCCTTTTCATGAATCCCCCCGCTTTCTGCATTCAAAGCACTGGGAGCCATCAAGAAGGGCAGTCAGTAATGACAGACTCATAATTACAGAGAGAGAGACACAGAGACACAGAGAGAGAGAGAGAGAGAGAGAGAGAGAGAGAGAGAGAGAGAGAGAGAGAGAGAGAGAGAGAGAGAGAGAGAGAGACAGAGAGACAGACACAGAGAGAGACACAGAGAGAGAGACACAGAGAGAGAGACACAGAGAGAGAGAGAGAGAGACACAGAGAGAGAGAGAGAGAGACAGAGAGAGAGAGAGACAGAGAGAGAGAGAGAGAGAGAGACAGAGACAGAGAGAGACAGAGAGAGACAGAGAGAGACAGAGAGAGAGAGAGAGAGAGAGACACAGAGAGAGAGAGAGAGACAGAGAGAGAGAGAGACACAGAGAGAGAGAGAGACACAGAGAGAGAGACAGAGACAGAGAAAGACAGAGAGAGAGAGAGAGAGACAGAGAGAGAGAGAGACACAGAGAGAGAGAGAGAGACAGAGAGAGAGAGAGAGACACAGAGAGAGAGAGAGAGAGAGAGAGAGAGAGAGACACAGAGAGAGAGAGAGAGAGAGAGAGAGAGAGAGACACAGAGAGAGACACACAGAGGCAGAGAGACACAGAGACAGAGAGACACAGATAGACACAGAGAGAGAGACACAGAGGCAGAGAGACACAGAGACAGAGAGAGAGAGACAGAGAGAGAGAGAGACAGAGAGAGAGAGAGAGAGAGAGAGAGAGAGAGAGAGACAGAGAGAGAGAGATAGATAGACACAGAGAGAGACAGACAGACAAATGAAAAAGGAGAAGGACAATGCCCCAGCTCTGGTAGTGCTATGAACAACTTAAGCACGGCAGATGTTATCAACAAGAAGCCTGGACCGCCCCAGCGTGTCGTTCCAGTGCAAGATCTGAACCAGAACTCTAAAGGGCCGCCCGATGGCCTGTTTGCTGTAAGACTCTTTTGTAAATATGTCTCTAATTGTCAAGCTACTCCAATTAACCTGCCCTCATTCCCCCGGCAGCTCAGTAACTTCAGCCTCCTGGGCATTTCTCCTCTCCACCAGGGAGGGATTCACAGGTCTGTGGATGAAAACAAGAGCTGTAGATTAGCTGCTGTCATGGACACAGAGGTTTTAATTGATGACATAACCGAGCAACCGGGCAAAAAACCCGAGGAGGGGTTAAAAGGGGGCTTACACTGTAAACAAAGTCATTCAGGACTGGAACAGCACCTTCCAGAGAAACACACCCGTCAGAATTGTTCCCAACACTGATGACAGCAACCAAACGTTTAAACTGAGACACGGGTTTAAGATGGAGCATATTTATTGAGCTACACATACAGAAGCCTGTCTCTCAGTATGGCGTCGGGCCGCCGTGTTTGCTAACCCAACACGCCAGACGTCTCGGTATGGAGCTGTAGCGGTTCCTAATGGTGTCCTGTGATAATCCATCCCATGCAGCTTGAATATCCTCACACAGTTACTGCAGATGGTGCGGTAGGGGTGGAATACCCAGACGGCATCAACTGACCAATGAAACTTGGTGTGTAGATTTGACATTGTAAGACATGCAAATGACCCACGTTTGACAGGCTGCACGTGTGAGGTAAGCGAGGACGGACCTCATCACTGTACCTGACGGACCCAACAGCCACGACTGTGGACATCCAGCGAGCAGTGGTGTCCTCCATGAGTCATCCTGTTAATGCAGCACCATTGGCAGACAGCTGCACCACGCAGGACTACATGCACGCAGGTGACGATCCTTAACACCACGTCACCGTCACCAAAGACTGCAGTGGTGTTGTACCAGACTGGCATGGAGTAACTCAGAATATTAAAGCTGCATGGGATGGACTATCACAGGACACCATTAGGAACCTCTACAGCTCCATACCGAGACGTCTGGTATGTTACGTTAGCCTGACGCCATACTGAGAGACAGACTTCTGTATGTGTAGCTCAGTAAATATTGATCATATCAGTCTAAATTTATCATCAGTTATTGACCCGGTGATCCCACTGGAAGCCGTTATTTGACGATAAGTGTATTAAGCAGGATGATGTCCACGCTGGGTGTAAACGATCTGCCCATCCTTTCCTTCTGTGTAAATGTACATTTCACAGTCTAACAGTCCCAGTCATTTTTGGAAACGGGGTCGTGTATTAAATTAGACATCACTGAGATGCCTCCAAGCTAAACCTGCATTCATGTCATCTCTCAGATGGCTCAGTGCTCTGGGTGCTCCTGGACATCATTCCTCCTCTGGATAATTAGCACACAACGGTTCGTCTCAGGCAAGTCTGCTCACGCTGCTTCATGGGCCTGAGTGTGATGTGATGGAAACCTTCTACTTGGAGAGCGTTGATCATTAGCACAGCTGAATGTTTCAGGTTTGTGCTGCTCCTACATAGCTTCAAATGAAAACGGCTGTTGGTTGAACTGAGGTGTACATGCTGTGGGTACAGGAGCTGTGGGTTTTAGAGTGCTGTTGAAGTCTTGGCAGCTGAGATTTGGGCTTCCCTGATCGCTTATCTCTCTTTGTTCTTACATATTATCTAAGATTATGTACAGCATTATGTATAACAATAATAATAATAATAATAATAATAATTTATTATTGTTAAAATATTATTACTTTTAAAAAATATATTATTTTTTCAATATTATCCAGATTATTATTATTATTATTATTATTATTATTATTATTACTACTATTCTCATTATTATTATCAATAATATTTATTTATTTATTTATTTATTTATTATCTATTATTTATTTATTATTTATTTATTTATTTATTTATTTATTTTCTGTGCAGTATGGCGTTGAGCCGCCATGTTTGCTGCCTCAACAATAATCATAGTAATAATAATAATAATAATAAATTATTGCCTTTAAGAAAAATATTATTTTTCAACATTTTTTAATATTTAGCATTATTATTATTATTATTATTATTATTATTATTATTATTATTATTATTATTCTCTTTATTATTTATTTATTTATTTATTTATTTATTTATTATTATTGAGTGCTGTATAGTCATTTCCGACTCCTGGAGCTCATCTGGACATCGTTTCTCCAGAATATCCAGTCTTCTGTTTGGATCTTCTGGCTTCTAAATTCTTTCGCGTCTCATGGCTACTGATTCTCTCCATCCATCTTGTTACTGTTTATCCCGTATCTGTTTTATCCCCAACTGTTACAAGTGTTTTGGGGGTGCGGCAGGTAGTGCTGTTGTCTCACAGCAAGAAGGGCCTGTGGTTTGATTCCCTGCTGAGGTGTCCAGGTTCCATTCTCTGTGGAGTTTGCATGTCCTCCCTGTGTCTGTGTGGGTTTCCTCCAGGTGCTCCGGTTTCCTCCCACAGTCCAAAGACATGCAGTCCACGCTGGGTGTAAACGATCTGCCCATCCTTTCCTTCTGTGTAAATGTACATTTCACAGTCTAACAGTCCCAGTCATTTTTGGAAACGGGGTCGTGTATTAAATTAGACATCACTGAGATGCCTCCAAGCTAAACCTGCATTCATGTCATCTCTCAGATGGCTCAGTGCTCTGGGTGCTCCTGGACATTATTCCTCCTCTGGATAATTAGCACACAACGGTTCGTCTCAGGCAAGTCTGCTCACGCTGCTTCATGGGCCTGAGTGCGATGTGATGGAAACCTTCTACTTGGAGAGCGTTGATCATTAGCACAGGTGAATGTTTCAGGTTTGTGCTGCTCCTACATAGCTTCAACGGCCGCTGGTCGTACTGAGGTGTACATTATGTGGGTACAGGAGCTCATGGGTTTTAGAGTGCTGTTGAAGTCTTGGTGGCCGAGATTTGGGCTTCCCTGATTGCTTATCTCTCTTTATTTTGTTCTTACATATTATCTAAGATTATATACAGCATTATGTATAATAATAATAATAATAATAATAATAATAATAATAATAATACTACTACATTATTACTTTTAAAATATTATTTTTCATTATCATTTTCATTATTATTATTATTATTATTATTCTCATTATTCTCATTATTATTCTCATTATTATTATTATTCTCATTATTATTATTATTATTATTATTATTATTCTCATCATCATCATCATCATCATCATCACCAATAATAATTTATTTACTAATTGATTAATTAATTAATTAATTAATGTATTTATTTATATATTATCTGTGCAGTATGGCGTTGAGCCGCCATGTTTGCTGCCTCAACAATAATCATAGTAATAATAATAATAATAATAATAATAAATTATTGCCTTTAAAAAATATTATTTTTAAACATTTTTTAATATTTAGCATTATTATTATTATTATTATTATTATTATTATTATTATTCTCTTTATTATTTATTTATTTATTTATTTATTTATTTATTATTATTGAGTGCTGTATAGTCATTTCCGACTCCTGGAGCTCATCTGGACATCGTTTCTCCAGAATATCCAGTCTTCTGTTTGGATCTTCTGGCTTCTAAATTCTTTCGCGGCTCATGGCTACTGATTCTCTCCATCCATCTTGTTGCTGTTCATCCTGTTTCTGTTTTACCCCCAACTGTTACAAGTGTTTTGGGGGTGCGGCAGGTAGTGCTGTTGCCTCACAGCAAGAAGGGCCTGTGGTTTGATTCCCTGCTGGGGTGTCCGGGTTCCATTCTCTGTGGAGTTTGCATGTCCTCCCTGTGTCTGTGTGGGTTTCCTCCAGGTGCTCCGGTTTCCTCCCACAGTCCAAAGACATGCAGTCAGGTGAACTGGAGATGCTAAAATCCCACCCCCCACCCTAGGATGAATGCGTGTGTCTCAAAACAGGACTAAATAGCATTTTACAGCTACTGTGAAAAGCGGTCCACAGTGAATTGCCATATCCTAATGAAGCGGCGTATAAACAACTCTCTTGTCCCAGTTTCAAAATCTAGGCTGCCTGTACATCTCCTACACTGTACTATTAATATCAGTGCTTCTCAATTAGACTGCAGTCCATTACAGTCAGTAAATATACACAGCCATTCTGGGTAAAGCCAGGGCTGTGTTTAGTGTATTATTAGAACCGGTACAGTTGTTAAAAACTGAGTCACCAGCATGTTTAAGGTGGTAGTAACTTCAGGCTCCTGCAGATGGCGCTGCATGAGGATGATGGGGCTATAAATCCCTGCGGGGTGCGAGTAACGGGATCCATAGATTGGGAAGAGGTGCTACAGTGCAGGGAATGTCTCGTTCCATGTGTGGAAGATGGTTCCAGAGCAGATGTTAATGATTGGCTAAAAGGAGGGACTGCATGTGGGCGTGGCCAAAGACCATAGTGTGAAGGAAGTAGCTGAATCTGCAGGTGTATGGAAGCATATATATATATATATATATATATATATATATATATATATATATATATATAATATACATATATAGTACACACACACACACACACACACACACACATATACATATATTAGTTGATTGAATACATTAACTGTAGACCAGCAACAGTCTTAAAGCATGTATCCCCCAACACACACACAGCCCTGAAGCTAAAACCGTTTCCATCACACAGTTAACATCCTCTCCGTCATCTTATTGATTTGGTGTGGGTGGACAGGTCAGAGAGAGTAGGCAGGCTGTGGTACGGCACTCTGAAGCTGAAGTACACCTCCTGCTTAGGCTGACTTCATAACGTTTATCTCCAAACTGAGGTTTAGGACATGAAGCTCAGGAGGAACAGCGTGGAGGAGGTATTGGACAGGTTTACTGTAGTGCAGGGAAGATGACCCCTGTCATCCATCATTTGGAGGTAGCTGCTAAGACTACAGTGCGCTGCCTGCATGTACAGATGGTTCTGGTTCAGCATGTACATTTTCCCCAGTCAGTTTGATTCTGATTCTTATGAAGTGATTCAGTGAATCATAAAAATCTTAAGATGGGCAACAATTCAATTTCTATTGATTTGATCATTCTGTTGGCTCTTTCTAGTGATGGGAACCAGGGGTCTCCATGTCTACAGCATATACACTCTATCAAAACAATCTGCACCCAAAAGGAATTATTAATAATAATAATAATAATAATAATAATAATAATAATAATAATAATAATAATAAATCATGATATTTATTTCTATACCACCTCTCATACCACTGACAGCTCAAAGTGCTTTACAGACAATTGACATCAGTAATGTAAAACTCTGATGCTCTCCTATAAAGCCAAGACTGGACCAGCGCCTCTCTACCTTATGGCAATGGTGAAGAGTCGAGCTGTACCTCGAGCCCTTCGAGCTTCAAGTACAGCTCGTCTCGAACCACCATCCCTGAGGACTCATGGAAGACAAGCGTCCAGGCTCTTCTCTGTCCTGGCTCCCAGATGGTGGAGTCCCGATTTAGTCTTGGTGGAGACGCCCAACGAATCTGTGTGTGGAGGCACCGTGGTCAGTCACTACACCTCCACCCCTACCGCACCATCTGAGTGACTGAGTGAGGATATTTAAGATGCATGGGATGGATTATCACAGGACACCATTAGGAACCTCTACAGCTCCATACCGAGACGTCTGGTAGCATGTAGCGTTAGCAAACATGGCGGCCCGACGCCATACTGAGAGACAGACTTCTGTTTGTGTAGCTCAATAAATATTTATCATATCAGTCTAAATGTATCATCAGTTATTGATCCTGGTCACCTTTATCTCCCTTCCCAACACCACCACACTCCCACATGTTTGAGGCCAAAGGCTTCTGAACACTCTTGTAAATTCTGTGAATGTCTCAGACATCGCATCCATAACTGC
Source organism: Prochilodus magdalenae (assembly GCA_024036415.1). NCBI lineage: Eukaryota > Metazoa > Chordata > Actinopteri > Characiformes > Prochilodontidae > Prochilodus > Prochilodus magdalenae. Next base: position 29,158 of record JAMWET010003158.1, read on the forward strand.
TTTAAGGAATAACCTTCCATTCAGCGTGGTTTGATATGAGCAGAATTATTCACACCTCTGAAAGCTCCATCATGGAAGGTTATCATAAGACATGGTTATAAATACACTGCCTGATGCCTGGTATATTGTTCTGCTGTAGTCTGATTATAAAGTTACTGTAAACCTAATTTTAATCCGTTTATTTATATATCCACTCATGGTGGAGGGATACATGCAGGGCACTGTGAGACAAAATAGTCCCTAAAGACAACATCGTATTGTCAGGTTTAATTTAGAACCGTTCGCCATTTGTGCTTGCACACAGAGGAACTTGACACTAGTGAACGCACACACACACACACACACCAGAGGCCAGTGAGCACACTTGCCAGGTCACGGCCCAGATTGGATTGGGAAGTGGACCCAAGCGCAGGAGCGGGAACCCATTTGTACCGATACAAAGCCTTATCCATCCAAACCGGTCCCCGATGTGGGTACACAGATGGTGTGTGGGTGTGTGGGTGGGGTGAGCTGTTTGAAGGGGAAGTGTTTTTGGATACTTGTCTGAAACAAGGATCGACCCTCCGACCTCAGTAGTGGTGGCCCCACGTGATGCGTGTCAGAGGGGTTTGTGAATGGGAGCAAGAAAAGGGCGGGAAACTCAAACAAAGAAAGGAGACGCCATCACTGGCGTGCCCAAACGAAAGGGAACATTCGTAACGGAACAGAAACAAACAGGAAAGGGTCAAACGGAAAGGGTCCCACATGTCTTAATCTTTTGAGCTCTTTATTTCTAAGCAGGTGTCTTTTTTTTCTCTTTCATTTAAAAGCATGTGTCTTTTCTGTTGTTTGTTGTTGTTGTGTGGGTTTTTTTTTAAAAAAAATTTCTAATACCATTACCAGCCACCCCTCTACAAAGGTGTAGCAGTGGACGGCTGCTTGGTGAAGTCTTATACAGCCTGTGCATCAGGTGGAGCTTGTTGGGTAATCAGCCTGAAGCATTCTGGGGGTTGGAGTTCCGGGCTGTAGTTGTGCTTCAGGTAGGAGCCGCCGCTGCCGCCCTCTGCTGGCCTGAACCTTTACATACCAGCTCTTCTCACTCTGTGAATCCTGTCACACCCTGTAGGTATTTATAGCTTCATCATTCTCCTGCAGCGCCATCTGCAGGAGCCTGAAGTTACTACCACCTAAAACATGACTCGTTTTGTCCGGGGAGCTTGAATAGCCACGGCTCGGTACATTATATTGCCAAAAGTCTTCACTTACCCATCCACCTCACTGAATTCAGGGGTTCTAATCACTGTCATGGTCACAGGAGAGCAGCTGCATCCAAGCCTCACATCACCAAGCATAATGCAAAGCGCCACCACTGGACTCTAGATAGGTGGAGACGTGTTCTTTGGAGTGACCAATCACGCTTCTCCGTCTGGCAATCTGATGGACGAGGGTTTGGCAGTTGCCAGGAGAACGGTACTTGTCTGACTGCACTGTGCCAAGTCTAAAGTTTGGTGGAGGGGGGATTATGGTGTGGGGTTGTTGTTCGGCCCCTTAATGCTTCAGCAAACCAAGAGATTCTGGACCATCTCATGCTCCCAACTTTGTGGGGACAATTTGGGGACAGCCCCTTCCTGTTCCAACATGGCTGCACACCAGTGCACAGAGCAAGCTCCATAAAGACATGGATGAGCGAGTCTGGTGTGGAGGAACTGGCCTGGCCTGCACAGAGTCCTGACCTCAACCCGATAGAACACCTTTGGGATGGATTGCTGAGAGGCTGAGAGCCAGGCCTTCTCGTCCAACATCAGTGTCTGACCACACAGATGTGCTTCTGGAGGAATGGTCAGAAATTCCCATAAACGCATTGCTAACCCTTGTGGAAAGCCTTCCCAGAAGAGTTGGAGCTGTTCTAGCTGTAAAGGGTGGGCCGGCATCATATTAAACCCTATGGATTAAGGATGGGATGTCACTCAAACTCATAAGCGTGTGACGGCAGACGAGCGAATACCATTGGTAACGTCTGATAACGTAAAAACCACACACCACACGTTTACCGTTTTTCTTTTTTTAAGTTTATTCGTACTCTTCAAATACCAATCAGTAGTGCATTCCTGGGCTTGCAGGTAAATGTAACCAGTTCTCAGGTCTTTCTGATGTTTAGTTGGAATAAAAAGAAAACGATGAGACTCCCACCGAGAAGGGCGGGGCACGAACCGGCGAGACGGTGGAACAAGAACCAGAACAACCAGAAGGTCCGAGTCTCTCTCTCCAGAACAGGCAACGAAAAGGAAAAAGAAACCAGTGACGTTCTCTCTCTTTGCTTATGTGGGCAGCAGGGTACCCTCACCCCATCCTTCCTATTCTCTCACCCTCGGGGATGTTCACCTCGGTTCAGATGAACGTCCACTCGGGAGGTCAATGGGCAAACCCCGAGCCCCTTGGACCGCAATCCAGACAAGAACGACGTTATGACATCACGTAAAATAAAACAAATGAAAAAAACAACAACGGGCATCAAACAGAAGGTCTGTAACATATACACAGATACAAAGTCGCGCCCTTCCATCTTAAATATATTTATATATATATACTTTTTTCCATAATCTCTTTTATCTCTGTTACTCCCTCATATATCCCATAAAAGTAAAGCTTTCCACGACCATTAGTTTTTATTACACAGCAGTTTCAAAACCACACATCTACTTGGACATTCGACGCACACCTACCTCAACAGACATCAAAGAAAACAAGCACGGGTCATTTCCTGTCCATTCAGCTTCTCTGTTTGTGCTTTTGTTGTGGCCACGTGACAACAATCACACCCACACCTGGACTGGGTAACCTTTGTGTAGACCTGACCGAGGACGGCCGGCACACGGGGGGCGGTGGAGACGTGGGTAACAGAGCTAATGGTCATCGAGAGTCCTTCAAAACATCAGTGGTTTTACTGATGAACTAATTTCATAAAAAGACATGAACAGAAACGAGAACTTGAAAGACAGTCAGAGTGAGACACGGTGCCCGTCCAAAGTTTGGGGACACTTAGAGGTTTGGGGACATTTCCAGTTTGTGTGTCAGTCCAGTCCAGTTTCATGTATTTTGACCATCTTGACTGTTGCGTTGCAGTTAGCTATGGTAAAGACCGACTGATAACACTTCTATCAACATATGCCTCATGCATGTCGTATATGGATGCCTAAAAAAGTGACTCGGTTTCAACAACGATGCTCTATTTGTAGATGGCATGGAGCTGCATCCAGGTAGACTGTATGGCTATTCAAATCAGCAGTCTTCTCTAAAACTAGGCCAGCAAGTGGTGGAGTGGTCAGCAGCAGCGCCCTCTGTTGGCCAACACACGCACAACACAAGATGTCTGCCGATCTGCTCTGCTGCCGGCCTTTCTTATAACTTTCCGATGTGTTTTTAATTCTGGGACATTTCCAGGGACAGCTCAAGCTGGAGACAGCCCACCAACAGCAAGAGCAGCCCCCGGAATAAGGGGACATCTGGTCGCCCTATACTTAGTCTCAGCCAAAGACACTTTGTCCACACATTGATGGACAGTCTGATATCTTTAGCGTGTTGAACTGGTCACACTGTCAGGATTCTGGATGCTAGCTGCATTCTGATTGGCTATCTGCAATTGGACAAATCCGGTCCTCCATGTATTGTTTAAACTGGTCCAACATGAGCTACACGCGGCCCACTGGGTTTCCCGAGGGGCTGTTCATGCTGTGTTCTCACGTTTCCCTCACTCTTGTACCTCGTGCCCATCAGCTGTACTGCGGCACAACAGATAACACCACTTCCTATCAGTGAGCTACCACCTCATGTGGGAGACTGGGGTTCGATTCCTGGTCTGGGTGCCTGGATGTTGGGCTACACCAGTAAGAATCTATGGGCAAGACTCCTAACGCTACGTTGGCCTACCTGTAATATGATTAACCTTATGAGTTGTTCTGGATAGGAGTGTTAGCTTGAACTTGCTACTCCTGCCGTAGTAGACTAATGTACCAGACTCTCTATAGAGGCAATGCGAGACTATCCACACCTAAATACCTGCGGCTAAAGCTAATTCCATCAATCCTGCTAGCTAGCTAGATTACAAAGGTCAAACCTGACCTGTACCTGCGCCCAACCAGGTCTGACCAGTTTCTCATGTGCACGATGTAACACAGATGGATTTCTCTTTGTTCTAGCTACGGTGAACAGTTAGCAAGACCGTTAGCTAGATTCCACTGTACGCACGGACTATCCGAAATGAACGTGCCGCCTCAAAAAGGTCCTTCGGGTCTTTTGAGCAATGCCTTAGGAGACCCCCTTGTGGTTCCCTAAAGGACCGTATCTGAAAACTAGTTGCGAGGGTGTAGGTTTACAGAAGCGTCACGTAATGAAAAGGTTCTCCACCTGTTTAAGTGTTCTTAGGGACAACACTAGCAGAGGTTCTTAAAGCCTGTAAAAGGTTCTTTACACATGGTTCTCTAAGCAACCATCCTCTGAAAGGTTTTTTTTTTTCAGGGACCCAAAGGTGGGTCTTCCATGCTCTTAAAAAGGACGGTTCTTCAAGGGTTCTTCAGAAAGACAAATGGCTCCATATAGAACCATAAAACCTCAAGAACGTTTTGCACGTCGAAAGGGTTCACATGGATGGAGAGTGTGTTGTATCTGGAGAATGTCTGAGAACGGTGAGCGTTTGGTTTCTTTGAGTGTTCATGGTTCCATATGAAGGCATTGTCCTTCCTAAGGAGTGTAGAAGATCCAAACACAGATCCATATACCGTAGATAAAACTACATTCAACCTGTTCTCCATCAAAGAACCCGGCAAACGGTTCCATGAGTTTCCTAAAAGCACCTCAGCCGAGGATGATCCTCAAATGGTAGAGTGAGCATCACACTGAACACTCTCTCTACCAGTTCAGATGAAAAGTGTCCCCAAACTTTTGTCAGGGCGTGTACTTGATACATAAACTTCTAGAAAGGTGCTGCTGGACCGTGAGGGAGCTGCTTCGCTTCTCAGGTCACTCTGTACCTACCAGCTGTAGCTCTAAGGACATCACACCCAACCATCACCAGGAACAGGGAGACGGAGCTGGACGCATCTCGGGTCAGAGTCTCCCTCTCTCTCTCTCTGCTCTGCTCTACATCTTATCTCTCTCTCTCTCTCTCTCTCTCTCTCTCTTTCTTTCCCCTCATCTAAATCCATGCTCGGGCGTCCCCCTGAGCCCCACTGACACAATTATCTCCCCGCTCATATTAGGTCAGACAGCAAATTTCATCTGTCTTATCTGCAGCTGCTCCCAGCCATTAATGCGGAGCTGGAAACTATGAGCGATGCACGCTGTCCAAAGTGTCTGCGTTCTCAAAAGGCAAGTCCCCATTTAGACATTAGAATTTGATATGCAGGGATTCAATAGCAGAACAGATGCTTTCACCATGCGCCGCGTTTCACAGAGGCGGGTGCGCACACTCCCATACGGCTGCTTCCTATAGCTCAAGACACGCGGTAAAGCTGGAACTGGTCGTTTGGCCAGACGCTGATGACCATTCCCAAAATCAATATGGACAACAGAACTGCCTTCGAGAGCAAATGGGCTAAACGAATATCTTCTTTCCTGTTCTATCCATTCACTGAAGCGCAGTACTGTGAGACATGGGTGTCAGTTCAGACAGTCACATGACTGAGAAGCTAAAATGGCCGAGTCAGTGACTGGTTGGTGGAACAACTGGATTAATCTTCCATCATATAGGCCATATTTTGTAGGGACAGTTTACGAGGGGGTTGGTTGGCACAGTCTTCACTCCGTACATCCCAGGAATACCATACAGTAGGACAGCCTAGCTAGCTTCAAATAGAAGTTGAACATCTTACCTAAAAAATTTAAACTTGTAAAGTCCCAAAACAGCCTCAACATGGGGCTAGTTGGCACATGCGACTTAGCGGCGGCGCAAAGGGTAGCTTCGGGAATTGTACTCTGAACTCTGTTGCACTTTGTTCCTGGAGGAACGTAATTTTACGCCACTGTGTACTTGTGCATGGATGGAATAACAATAAAAGCCACTTGACTTGACTTGACTTGACTTGACTTGACTTGACTTGACTTGACTTGACTAGGTTTTGGCAGTAATTCATATTTTACTAAGTGGACGATAATTATATAACAGTAATGCGGAAACTATTAGATGATGATTAGGGAGATGCTAAGTAGGGATGGTTGCTATAAAATTCCGCCAAAATAACATCGTCAATGTCCAAAGTATCTCGAAAACTGTCCTTTCACGCCACCATTTCACGCCACTGTGTACTTGTGCATTGATGGAATGACAATAAAAGCTTGACTTGACTTGACTTGACTTGACTTGACTTGACTTGACTTGACTAGGTTTTGGCAGTAAGTCAGTGGACGATAATTATATAACAGTAATGCGGAAACTATTAGATGATGATTAGCGAGATGCTAAGTAGGGATGGTTGCTATTAAGTTCCGCCAAAATAACATCGTCAATGTCCAAAGTATCTCCAACCTTGTCCTTTTACAGAAGAGGGCAAAACCCTTCTTTACGTTCAGTGTGAGTAAATATAAAGAGATTTTATTTGAAGAAATTTGGAGCATTCCTATTGGTTCAGTCGTAATGCCATTTTCAGGCAGTGTAAATGACAGCTGTTGTATCAAAGATGCAGAAAACTAAAAATGATTTATTTTGGACAGCCAAGATATCTTTGTGACAACAGCCAAGCCCAAAAAGAGTGTGCCAACCAACCCCAACCACAGCAGGACTCCACTCTCCACTTCCCTGATGTGAGTTAGCTACATTTGCATATCAATTAAAATGTGAAACTGTAGCTGAATTTTAGTTCTGTTGTTTTGTAAACACTCATGTAACGTTTTCACTCCGTCTGTTTTACAACATATACCACCCTAACAGACTGACACTGAGTTCCTGACTAAAGAGTCGAATGTCAACACGAGGCAATCGTCTTTAGCATGTTATGTTTTTGTGAGAGCTCCCCCTGCTGACCGTAAAGGTCAGCACGGTGCCAACCAACCCCTGTTCCCCTGTCTATATCGCAAACAGAGAGACGATTCACAGATTACACGTAGTGCACAGTGTGTAATCTTCAATTCAGCGTAGTAAGTGTTGCGATGCATGAGCATTCTGATTGGTCAATCTCTGTGAGAGGGAGGGGCTTGGAGCGGACGATTGGAACCCTGACATACTTTAGTTGTACTATGTGCCAAAGCATGTTATGTTTTTGTGAGAGCTCCCCCTGCTGACCATAAAGGTCAGCACGGTGCCAACCAACCCCTGTTCCCTTGTACATAACAAAAAGAGAGACAATTCACAGATTACACGTAGTGCACAGTGTGTAATCTTTAATTTAGTCTAACAGGTGTTGCGATGCATGAGCATTCTGATTGGTCAATCTCTGTGAGAGGGAGGGGCTTGAAGGGGACGATTGGAACCCTGACATACTTTAGTCGTACTATGTGCCAAAGTAAACGGACGTCAAATTCAAAAGACACCGGTTCACGGAAAACACCAGTTAACATCGGGACGGCAAAATAGCTGTTTTTTGTTTTTTTGTTTTTTTTTCTTCGTTTTTTTTTGTTTTGTTTTCGTATGGAGAAAGACAAACATCACAAACTTGCTTCAACCACTGAATGTACTGTACAATGACCAGCGAACCGCGGAACAGAAAGAGAAAGCCGAGAGGACGAATTACAAACACTTGAATTAGCCCTTGAATTGAAACAGTTCAGAAACTCTTGAAAATGTGCCCAAATTTGAGAGAGAGAGAGCAAAAAGAAAAGACACAAACCAACAGAAAACAGGAAAGCAGGCAGATGTGGATAGAGCTCCGCAGTATCCAGTTGCATTCGAGACAGCGACCTTTCTCTAGGGTCCTTCAGCGAGGAAGAGCAAGGTGTGGGACGGGAAACGCTCAAGGGTCAATTGCTTTATCGCAGGCCCGCGCTGTGGCTGTGATATGTGTGCTCTTCTCGGTTCAAGATAACGATTGTGGCCACACAGCGATACCTCCACCTCTATACAGCCGCTCTTCACCGTGCATTCGACTTCCCATACGATTGAACAGGAGGTCCTTAAACAGGCCGTGTGAAGCTGACATCTTTCTCCAGACCTTCCATAGTTATGATACAGCACTTCTCGTCGTCATCGGGTCGGTCGGTCAGTCAGTACCTGGGAGAAAGAAAGCACCGGGGGCCGTCGGTTGGTTGGTTTTAAAGGGACAGAGAAGATTCAGAGCGACAGGAAGAGTCAGAGGGGGCTTCTTCAGTTCAGTATCTGTGCCCAAAGGAGTCCGTCTTTAGAGGAGGGCACAGCACAGGGGTCCTTGGTTGTCCGCT
>JAMWET010003158.1:47500-152500 GCA_024036415.1 Prochilodus magdalenae
CGTGTGTGTTTATCAGAATGATCCTCAGAAAGTTAAATATACAGGTCTGAAGATTAATAAAAGATGAACTCGCTTTAAAAGATCAGTTTTAGAGTGGAATAGCCGAGGGGAGCTAACAGCTAGGCTAACCGTATCTCAGGTGAACTAAGCTGTGTTAGCAGCAGCTAGCTCTAAACAGTGGATACAGTATTAACAGCTCTGAGGTAAATGTGGGTGTAGTGATTGTAGTGGCATGTATTTTCATCAGAATGAGCCTCAGAAAGTTAAATATACAGGTCTGAAGATTAATAAAAGACGAACTTGCTTTAGAGGATCAGTTTTAGAGTGAAATAGTCGAGGGGAGCTAACAGCTGGGCTAACCGTATCTCAGGTGAACTGAGCAGCGTTAGCAGCAGCTAGCTCTAAACAGTGGATACAGTAATAACAGCTCTGAGGTAAATGTGAGGTAACTGGTCATGTGACTGTATTAGTATACTACACCGTAGGTCAGAACCTGTTACTGGACTGTATACCACACACAGGGGGCGTATACCGTGTGCAGTACATTCTACTGTAGTATACAGTGTGCAGTAAAGTAGTGTGTCGTTTCAAATACAGCCTGTGTAAACAACCCTTTATCTGTGAGAGGTCAGTGTGGATAGGTAAACAGAAAGAACAGAGAGAGTGAGAGATAGAGGAGGGAGAGCGGTGGGGGTAGTCAGAGTGAAGGAGTTTAGTGGCAGCGAGGAGTCCAGGGCAAACGATTGTAAATGCCCTCCTCCTGCAGCATCCATCTCCACTGGACTGAATCAGTCTGTTCCTGTCGCTCGGCTGCTCTTTCTCCTCCCTTTCTCCCCTCCTCCCTGTAACTCCTCTCTGGAGGGCCTCTGACAAGTCCGGTACTCCCATTTAAAGCCAGCGTTAGCGGCCGATGATCACCCTGCTGTCACTCACGCAGTAATTAGTTCTCTGGAAGCTTAATGGCCGATGCAAGGTCCCATCACTCTGGCTGACATATCCCCACCCACTGCGTCCTTCTTTCACCCTCGCGAGTCCCTCTGGTCTCCCTTTTCCACTGACCTCATCTATTCCACCCTCACCTCCCCACTTCCTGCCCCCTGCAAACCTACCTCAAGCACCTGGTTAGTCACCTATGGCGTTGATTACGGAGAAGATGGACCCGCAGACTTATTATTTAGCAGCGACCTTGAAATGAAGATATGAGCTAGGTAGTTATGAAAGTGAGGAATTGAACATTAGAGATACAAGATTTCTGTGGGTCCTGTTCTTGTGGTGCCCCATTAAAGGCCCACCAATCTTTCATATTTTTTGCACCACTAAATTGGTAATTTCATCAAAATTACCATTTACAAGAGCTGCAATTTTGGAAAAAAACAGCCTACACATAAAAACATTATTTTAAAATTTGGGGCAGGAGTTAAAAATGAAAAGAAAAATCTAAATTATAATTTGCAAGAGCTGCAATTTATGGAAATTTTAAATTGAATTTTATGTGGAGAAATATAATGCAGAATTTTTTTTTTGGGGGGGGGGGGGGTTTAATTAACATCACAATTAACAAGAGCTGTAATTTTTGTAAATACAGTCTACACTATCAAAATGAGTGAAGAAATATATGGCAAAAAAACAATGTTTTTTTTTTTATCAAAATCACAATTTTTGAGAGCTGCATTAAAAAAATATATAGTTTAAAGTATCAACTTTCAATACTCAACTTTTCAATGTTACTTTAAATTTTAGGTAGGGGAATTTAAGGAAGAATATTTTAAAATCAATTTTTTGTAATTTTTTTGTAAATAGAGCCTACACTATCAAAATTATGATATAAAATTTGAAGTAGGGAAATTTAGATTTGCAAAAGCTGCACTTTTTATAGCAGCCTACATGATCAGCTATGTTGCTGTAACACATTTGAATTGGGTAAATTGAAGCTAAAACACCTGTATGTTAATATCCTGTAAACTACCTGTAGATTAGAGTTGCTCTGTTATTTAATCATGGTCTACAGTTCTGTTTGATTCTCTACACTACTGGAACCATGTCTCCCAAACTCCAGATCAGATATTGTATTAGATCGGTTTATTTAGAAAATCACTAACGACCTCCAGAAGCCTGTATTTAGAACCATGCTCGCTGTGCGTTTCACCCCAGCCACCGCTCGCCAGTCTCTCTGTAGGTCACTCGAGGTCATCTTACGGTGGGTAAGGGACATTGGGATGAGGTGGCGCTCATCACGGTCAGTAGAGAGTGGGTTTGGCCCTCTGCCAGTCTGTAGCTGTGTTGTCCTGTGTGTTTGCTGCTGGACCTTGTTCTTATGAACCAGACGTTCACTGTATCTGCCAGTAAAGCTAGAACCCAACCTTCGGTTCCTCACTAAGAACGTGCTGTACATGTGGAGATGCTGAAGAATATCTAATTGCAATTTTGAAAACACCCCGACACCGCCCCATTCATCATTACTAGTGTAACCATCATCTTGGCTCTAAACACTATTCCCCATACTCCACACTATAGAACACTAGAGACCACACAAAGTGATTTAAGGTAATGGGTTTGGGTACTAAAGCCGAGCGAACTCAGTGCCAAATTCCTGTCCATGACAGATTTCTGGAATCTGTGACAAAATCCTCTAGGATGGTGCTAATCCCTGTGCATGCCCATGACAAGTGTGCAGTGTGGATAACTCAACAATAAAATGGATATTTTCAAACATGTTTAAACTTCTCAGTGAATTAGGCACAGTTTAGTGTCCTATATAGTGAATAGCAAATAGTTTCAGACAAAATAGTGCACTATATAGTGAATAGGACATACAGTGAGGAAAATAAGTATTTGAACACCCTGCGACTTTGCAAGTTCTCCCACTTAGAAATCATAGAGGGGTCTGAAATTTTCATCTTAGGTGCATGTCCACTGTGAGAGACATAATCTAAAAAAAATCCGGAAATCACAATGTATGATTTTTAATAATTTATTTGTGTGTTACTGCTGCAAATAAGTATTTGAACACCTGCTAATCAGCAGAAATTCTGGCCCTCAAAGACCTGTTAGTCCGCCTCTAAAAACTCCACCTCCACTCCACTTATTATTCTAAATTAGAAGCACCTGTTTGAGGTCGTGAGCTGCATAAAGACACCTGTCCACCCCACACAATCAGTAAGACTCCAACTACTAACATGGCTAAGACCAAAGAGCTGTCCAAAGACACCAGAGACAAAACTGTTGACCTCCACAAGGCTGGAAAGGGCTACGGGGCGATTGCCAAGCAGCTTGGTGAAAAAAGATCAACTGTTGGAGCAATTATTAGAAAATGGAAGAAGCTAAACATGACTGTCAATCTCCCTCGGACTGGGGCTCCACGCAAGATCTCACCTGGTGGCGTATCAATGGTCCTAAGAAAGGTGAGGAATCAGCCCAGAACTACACGGGAGGAGCTGGTCAATGACCTGAAGAGAACTGGCACCACTGTTTCCAAGGTTACTGTGGGTAATACACTAAGACGTCATGCATGGCACGGAAGGTTCCCCTGCTTAAATCAGCACACGGCCAGGCCCGTCTTAAGTTTGCCCATGACCATTCGGATGATCCAGAGGAGTCATGGGAGAAAGCTCTGTGATCAGATGGTCTTAATTCCACTCGCCGTGTTTGGAGGACGAAGAATGATGAGTACCATCCCAAAAACACCATCCCTACTGTGAAGCATGGGGGTGGAAGCATCATGCTGTGGGGGTGTTTTTCTGCACATGGGACAGGACGACTGCACTGTATTAATGAGAGGAGGACCGGGGCCATGTATTGTGAGATTTTGGGGAACAACCTCCTTCCCCCAGTTAGAGCATTGAAAATGGGTCGTGGCTGGGTCTTCCAACATGACAATGACCCAAAGCACACAGCCAGGATAACCAAGGAGTGGCTCCGTGAGAAGCATATCAAGGTTCTGGAGTGGCCTAGCCAGTCTCCAGACCTAAACCCTATAGAAAATCTTTGGAGGGAGCTCAAACTCTGTGTTTCTCAGCGACAGCCCAGAAACCTGGCTGATCTGGAGAAGATCTGTGTGGAGGAATGGGCCAAAATCCCTGCTGCAGTGTGTGCACACCTGGTGAAACACTACAGGACCTCTGTAATTGCAAACAAAGGCTACTGTACCAAATATTAACATTGATTTTCACAGGTGTTCAAATACTTATTTGCAGCAGTAACACACAAACAAATTATTAAAAAATCATACATTGTGATTTCTGGATTTTACATTGTGATTTTACATTGTGATTTTTAGATTATGTCTCTCACAGTGGACATGCACCTAAGATGAAAATTTCAGACCCCTCTATGATTTCTAAGTGGGAGAACTTGCAAAGTCGCAGGGTGTTCAAATACTTATTTTCCTCACTGTAGTTCTAGACAAAATAGTGCACTACACAATGAATACAGTTTCAATTGAGACATGATAGTGCACTATATAGTGAATAGTACAGAGTTCTAGATACAATATATGAACAGAACCTAGTTTAAAGTTTAAAATGAAAACAGCAGACTCCACAGCGCCCAGGGCACGGTTTGGGGCAGAGCTGAATCAGGGTCGCTGCGCTCACATCCATAATTTAAAGATTAGTTACCTCAGTGCTGGGCAGCGTCTGTGCTGGGCTCGGCAGCCTGTTGCTAATGCGCTGTCACTCAGTGCACTGTGGCTTGAAGGACACTGTGTGGAAGAGGAAGGCCACCCCTAAATCACCAGGCCCTGCCTGCAGCTGCCTCTCTTTTTCTCTCTCTCCATCCTCCTCTCCTCCCCCATGGCCTCTCTCTCTGTCCATCCATCCATCTCACCCTCCTCTTTGATCAGCAGATCTGTCAATCACGTGCCATTACAAGTGAAAAACCTCCGTCTGTCTTTCATCCCTTTCTGGTTTCTAATCTTATAAAGACCACACTTTCTTCATCTTTCCTCATTATAAGACCATCTGAACCCCCACCCCTTCTCTCTCTCTCTCTCTCTCTCTCCCTCTCTCTCTCTCTCTCTCGTCAGAGTGAATATAATAAGGCTCTCCAGCATGTTAATAATAGCCTGAGCTGACAGCCATGGCCAAACTGCTGGAGTGAGCAGAGGCTAAGGTCACAGTCTTGTGCTGCCCAAGAGCATCAGTGCTGAGGCAGAGGCTGTGAAACGGCCCTGTCCTTTTCCAGATACACTGATAAACGTATGAACCATATGATGTGGTTGTGTGACATATGACCATATTGCGGATACTGATGTTACGCCACTGTGTCGTCCAAAGCTATCATATAAATCCTACATGTACCTCAATGGCCATATCATCACATCTCCATCACCTCTCTATCACCTCCCCATCACATCTCCATCACCTCTCTATCACATCTCCATCAGTCCTGTATCACATCTCCATCACCTCTCCATCAGTCCTGTATCATATCTCCATCACCTCCCCATCACATCTCCATCACCTCCCCATCACATCTCCATCAGTCCTGTATCACAGCTCCATCACCTCCCCATCACATCTCCATCAGTCCTGTATCACATCTCCATCACTTCCCCATCACATCTCCATCAGTCCTGTATCACATCTACATCATATATCCTTTATCTTTCTATTATATCTCCATTACCTTTCCATTTCATCTCCATCACCTCTCTATCACCTCCCCATCACATCTCCATCAGTCCTGTATCACATCTCCATCACCTCTCCATCAGTCCTGTATCATATCTCCATCACCTCCCCATCACATCTCCATCAGTCCTGTATCACATCTCCATCACCTCTCCATCAGTCCTGTATCATATCTCCATCACCTCTCCATCAGTCCTGTATCATATCTCCATCACCTCCCCATCACATCTCCATCAGTCCTCTATCACATCTCCATCACCTCCCCATTACATCTCCATCAGTCCTGTATCACATCTCCATCACCTCCCCATCACATCTCCATCAGTCCTGTATCACATCTCCATCATATATCCTTCATCTTTCTTTTATACCTCCATTACCTTTCCATTACATCTCCATCACCTCTCCATCAGTCCTGTATTACATCTCCATCACCTCTCCATCATATATCCCACATCTTTCTATTATACCTCCATTACCTTTCCACTACATCTCCATCACCTCTCCATCACATCTCCATCATATATCCCTCATCTTTCTTTTATACCTCCATTACATCTCCATCACCTCTCCATCCGTCCTGTATCACATCTCCATCACCTCTCCATTACATCTCCATCACCTCTCCATCAGTCGTCTATCACATTTCCATCACCTCTCCATCGTGTATCCTTCATCTTTCTATTATACCTCCATTACTTCTCCATCACCTCTCCATTACATCTCCATCACCTCTCCATCAGTCGTCTATCACATCTCCATCACCTCTCCATCGTGTAGCCTTCATCTTTCTATTATACCTCCATTGCCTTTCCATTACAACTCCATCACCTCTCCATCACTTATCCATCATCTTTCTATTATATCAACATTACCTCTCCATCACATCTCCATCACCTCTCCATCATATATCCCTTATCTTTACATTATCCCTCCATTATCTTTCCATTAAATATCCATCACCTCTCCGTCACCTCACCGTCACATCTCCATCAGTTCTCCATCAGTTCTCTATCACATCTCCATCACCTTTTCATCACATATCCCTCATCTTTACATTATCCCTCCATTACCTTTCCATTACATCTCCATCACCTCTCCATCAGCTCTCCATCATATATCCCTCATCTTTACATTATCCCTCCATTACCTTTCCATTACATCTCCATCACCTCTCCATCAGCTCTCCATCATATATCCCTCATCTTTACATTATCCCTCCATTACCTTTCCATTACATCTCCATCACCTCTCCATCATATATCCCTCATCTTTACATTATCCCTCCATTACCTTTCCATTACATCTCCATCACCTCTCCATCACCTCCCCATCACATCTCCATCACCTTTTCATCACATATCCCTCATCTTTACATTATCCCTCCATTACCTTTTCATTACATCTCCATCACCTCTCCATCATATATCCTTCATCTTTCTTTTACATCTCCATCACCTCTCCATTTCCGGAGTCTCTGTAATTCCACTGTATTGCCTTATCTTGTGTGAATTAATAATAAATATTAGAGATTAAATTCCCTCACCCCAGCCTCCCAACGAAGAACCAATCCTCTCCTTAGTACCCAGTATATCAGTGGAAACTCCCTCGTAGACAGTACTAATGAGAGTGTGTGTGTTCATATGAGGAGTGTGTGACGGATGGTGGGATGATGGCTCACACTTCTCTTTATTCCACTAACGCTGCCACCACTCAGGAAGCAGGGGCTCCACCCAGAGCCGTTACTGAAACGCGTGCCAGCCGTCGCCTGCAATAACTACAGCTTTACTCATCGAGGGCTGCCATGCGCCGGCGACAGTTTGCACACTTCTGTGAGACCGACTGGAGGATTTTCCTCTTGTTCACTCGTCAGCTCTGGCTGTTAGCTCGTCTTGCCACGAGAGAGGAAAAAACAGGTGTTGCACTTGTGCATGCTCCAACTGCACTCCGCTTACAGCTCTACTTCATTCTCCTTCTCTGCTGCTCCGTCATTAACCCCATCTAACCTAATCCATCATCAAGTAAGCGTTTAGAGTCTTGGCCTTTGTCCTTTTCTACTCATTAAAGTCTGCCCCTGGAGCAGCTGGTGATCATGCATGTCCATGCTGGTCAAAGTAAAATGGGTCAGCATGTGGAACTGGAGCTTCCTCTAGGCTACCTCGTTTTCTACCACTGTATTAAAGAAGCCTCATGGTTCCTCGGTTGTTGGATGCGCTATGAGCACTGAGAACACAACAATCGTAATAGCAAAAGGTGATTATAGAATGAAGTAGAGTCTTATGTTCTAATTACATTGCATGTCATCCTGTGGTGCTAGAGTCCTACTTGTGTTGATGGAGATGACCAACGAATCCGTGTGTGGAGGCACCATAGTCAGCACCAAGATGAATGGTCTGTTGTGGGCCTGGTATCACTCCACCCCTACTGCAAAATCTGCAGGAACTGTGCAAGCATGTTCAAGCTGCATGGGATGGATTATCACAGGACACTCAGACACAGCCTTAGTCTTTAAGTCCAGGGTTAAAACCTACCTGTTCAGTCAAGCTTTTGGTAATTAGTCTTTTCTTTCTGATAGATAAAAGGTGCAGGTCTAGGGCTCCACTGACAGAGAGTGTTTGGTAAACTGGGAATGTTGGTGCTGTCGTCCCGCTGCTCCTCCTGTTCACTCAGGTTTGTTGACGGTGGAGCAGAGGGGCGCTGACTTCTCAGGGAGCCCTCATGTCTGTGTGACCTTCTGGCTCTCCCTTTTAGTTATGCTGTAAGAGCCAGGCCTGCCGGAGTCACTGCTGCACTCTGTTAACACCATATAGTGTGTTCAGGTCTTCTGTCAGAGCTAAAAGTCTGTCTGTTCTCTTTGTCTGAGCTGAACTGCTGCCTGTCCTGTGTGGCCTGATGCTGTTGCTACATCTGCTCTGACTGGGAGCCACTGGGAGCTTTTAACCCCCACGGAGCTCCTGGCTGTCCTGCACTGTGGAAGCTTGGCCTGCGTCCTGCTGACCCGTCTTATGACCCAGCAACATAATAACAGACTAATCAGACACTATACTCTGCTTTCTAGGGCTGTCTTGTATCTGGTGTTGACCCGAGGAGGATGGGTTCCCCCTTTGAGTCCTGGTTCCTCTCAAGGTTTCTTCCTTCCTAACTAAGGGAGTTTCTCCTTGCCTCTGTTGCCCTCGGCTTGCTCATTGGGGGCTCGAACACCAGATTCTTTGTAAAGCTGCTTTGTGACAACATCTGTTGTAAAAAGCGCTATAAAAATAAATGTTGATTGATTGATTGATTGACACTATTAGGAACCTCTACAACTCCATGGCGGCATGTTGGGTGTACCCGCTAGCCTTCAGGGAACCTGAGATATGGACCCCAACCTAGGCGTCCTTGCGGAGATGCTTACCCAGAGAGCCATGGAACTACAGACCAATGCTACTGTGCAAATTCTCATCTGTTAGGCTCAGTCTAAAAACACACATGACCTTTAATTGTAGTCCTCAGTAAACCGGAGATCCAATATGAGTCAATGATATTCGAAGCTCTGGAGATCAGCGTGACGTGCATTTTCCAAAGCAGATCAAACATTGCTGGCCTTCCGCAAACCAGAGATATGGACCCGGACATCACCAGTGTCCTCACCTGTCCTCTTCTATTAGCCATCCATTGTGTTAGTGTCGTAGCTATCTCCATGTCTCCAGAGGTCGCTGTCTCCCCTGTATTGACATCCTTACACATGCTATTCATTGTCTGTACACTGAGCCTCTAATCTTCTTGTGTATTTGACCCTGGACTGTTTTCCCGTTAGTGAGTTTTGGATTATGTTCCGTCCTTTGGGATTTGCCCTTGCCTGAACCAAGATCCAAGTAACGTGTTTGATTCAAACCATTACAGTCACATGATCACAACTAGTCGACATCAAGCTTAAAGTCTGTGCAACCCCTAATGCTAAGGCATACTTTCATCCCTCATTGCTCGCTATCAGCTCAACCCAGAGTCTCAACATTCAAGTCAGATTTGAGTCTGGAGTCTCTGGGGTACAAGTCTGAGTAAAGTCTGGAGTCTCTGAGGTGCAAGTCTGAGTGTAGTCTGGAGTCTCTGAGGTGCAAGTACGATTTGAGTCTGGAGTCTCTGAGGTACAAGTCTGATTTGAGTCTGGAGTCTCTGAGGTACAAGTCTGATTTGAGTCTGGAGTCTCTGAGGTACATGTTTGAGTAAAGTCTGGAGTCCCTGAGGTACAAGTCTGAGTAAAGTCTGTAGTCTCTGAGGTGCAAGTCTGAGTAAAGTCTGTAGTCTCTGAGGTGCAAGTCTGAGTAAAGTCTGGAGTCTCTGAGGTACAAGTCTGATTTAAGTCTGGAGTCTCGGAGGTGCAAGTACGATTTGTGTCTGGAGTCTCTGAGGTACAAGGCAAAGTAAATTCTGGAGTCTCTGAGGTACAAGTCTGAGTAAAGTCTGGAGTCTCTGAGGTACAAGGCAAAGTAAAGTCTGAAGTCTCTGAGGTACAAGTCTGAGTAAAGTCTGGAGTCTCTGAGGTACAAGTTTGATTTGAGTCTGGAGTCTCTGAGGTACATGTTTGAGTAAAGTCTGGAGTCTCTGAGGTGCAAGTCTGAGTATAGTCTGGAGTCTCTGAGGTACAAGTCTGATTTGAGTCTGGAGTCTCTGAGGTACATGTTTGAGTAAAGTCTGGAGTCTCTGAGGTGCAAGTCTGAGTATAGTCTGGAGTCTCTGAGGTACATGTCTGATTTGAGTCTGGAGTCTCTGAGGTACAAGTCTGAGTAAAGTCTGGAGTCTCTGAGGTGCAAGTCTGAGTAAAGTCTGGAGTCTCTGAGGTGCAAGTCTGAGTAAATTGCTCGCTATCAGCTCAACCCAGAGTCTCAACATTCTCAACACAGAGAGCCAAATGGCAGAATGAGTGCTGGGCTGATTTCCCAGCAGGGATTGCTGGAAGAGTGGGAAAGAGAGAGAGAGAGAGAGAGAGAGAGAGAGAAAACAACACCTAAATTACTCAGTCAGAGGTGCTTGTAAAGAGAAGGACTCATGCTGCCGCAGAAGCAGACCACGAACATGTTTTAAGAGGAGCGGATGAAATATTAATGGGGTATCCCTTCAGTTGTTTCTCCTCAGACACCCCCCCCACCACCACCGCCATCCAACACTGCAGCCTTGCATATACACACACACAGCTCAACAGTCCTCCCCTGCATTATTCATGAGCCCAAGACTCTGAGACGCATCCCAATCACTGCTAAAAGCCGTGACATCATCTATGACACACCCAATCCCAGCCCAATCACGTGGGCCTGAACTCACGTGTGCCGTCCTGCTATTTAACCCGTGTAGATATCGGGGCTTTTTACGACCGCGGATCGCATTTCGATGTTGAGGCTGGATGAAATGGAGCAGAGCCGTTCCCAGTTGGGGCCTTTAAGCGAGGCACTTAGCATGAGAGGTTACAGCAGCGCAGAGTGAGCCGTCCAACACTGCTGCTCTTAGATACAGACATGCTGATTCTGCATGAGCGCAAAGGGAAGCAAAACACACAAAGCAACTTCACTTTGAATTCCGGGAAAATATCACAGTGCGTTTTCAGAATCCGCTACACGCTCAGCACTTTCTTAAAGGCCTTGTCAACATTAATATGAATGCATTTTAAAACTGCTGGCCTTCAGCATTTATGACCCCTGAAGATGTTATTGAAACGATTGAGCAGATAGAAGAGACTTTATATATTTATGAAAATCTACCTATCTCCTGATTGACGCCAGCTGCAACCAGGGTTGTCACTGTTAGTCATCATGTGTATGTGAAGGCTTACCTCACAACCTCACTAGAGATGTCACTTCACGCAAGACCAGGTCGGATCCTGAGCCACTGAGGTGCCCTTTTGAGTGAAGTCTGGAGCCCCTGAAGTACAAGTCTGAGTAAAGTCTGGAATCTCTGAGGTACAAGTCTGAGTAAAGTCTGGAGTCTCTGAGGTACAAGTCCGATTTAAGTCTGGAGTCTCTGAGGTACAAGTCTGAGTAAAGTCTGGAGTCTCTGAGGTACAAGTCCGATTTAAGTCTGGAGTCTCTGAGGTACAAGTCTGAGTAAAGTCTGGAGTCTCTGAGGTGCAAGTCCGATTTGAGTCTGGAGTCTCTGAGGTACAAGTCTGAGTAAAGTCTGGAGTCTCTGAGGTACATGTCTGAGTAAAGTCTGAAGTCTCTGAGGTACAAGTCTGAGTAAAGTCTGGAGTCTCTGAGGTACAAGTCCGATTTAAGTCTGGAGTCTCTGAGGTACAAGTCTGAGTAAAGTCTGGAGTCTCTGAGGTACAAGTCTGAGTAAAGTCTGGAGTCTCTGAGGTACAAGCCTGATTTGAGTCTGGAGTCTCTGAGGTACAAGTCTGAGTAAAGTCTGTAGTCTCTGAGGTGCAAGTCTGAGTAAAGTCTGGAGTCTCTGAGGTGCAAGTCTGAGTAAAGTCTGGAGTCTCTGAGGTGCAAGTCTGAGTAAAGTCTGGAGTCTCTGAGGTACAAGTCTGAGTAAAGTCTGGAGTCTCTGAGGTGCAAGTCTGAGTAAAGTCTGGAGTCTCTGAGGTGCAAGTCTGAGTAAAGTCTGGAGTCTCTGAGGTACAAGTCTGAGTAAAGTCTGGAGTCTCTGAGGTACATGTCTGAGTAAAGTCTGGAGTCACTGAGGTGCAAGTCTGAGTAAAGTCTGGAGTCTCTGAGGTGCAAGTCTTAGTAAAGTCTGGAGTCTCTGAGGTACAAGTCTGAGTAAAGTCTGGAGTCTCTGAGGTACATGTCTGAGTAAAGTCTGGAGTCACTGAGGTACAAGTCTGAGTAAAGTCTGTAGTCTCTGAGGTGCAAGTCTGAGTAAAGTCTGGAGTATCTGAGGTACAAGTCTGAGTAAAGTCTGGAGTCTGTGAGGTACAAGTCTGATTTGAGTCTGTAGGCTCTGAGGTGCAAGTCCAAATAGAGTAGGGAGTCTCTGATGTGCGAGTTTAAATAAAGCCTGTACTCTCTGAGGTGCAAATCCAGGTCAAGACTGGGATCTTTGAGGTGAGAATGCAGGTTGAGTCTGGAGTCTCTGAGGTGCCAGTTCAAGTTGAGTCTGGTGTCTTTTAGGTGCGAGTCTAAGTAAACTCTAGAGTCTCTAAGGTGCGAATCTTTAGAATGATGGTCCGAGTGCAGTCTTAAGTCTGATGTCCGAGTGAAGTCCTAAGTGGGTCAGTCTCCCAGTCTGTGTTTTGTTACAAAATCAGTAGTCCTATATGACCTCAGGTTAAATTTAAAGGTCATTAATTACAGAACAGTCGCTGTTTAGCTGGTTTGACCAATGTGAAAAACTTTTTGCTCAGGGAAAAAAATGAAAATGAAGATACAGCTGTTCAGTGGGATTGCATGATGTTTCAAAGGCAACTGAAAAAAAACAAGGTTCATCAAGGTATTAGGCCTGGTATATGGTATTTAAACAACAAAAACAAAATGCCATTTAGAATCATAGGAAAAGAATTCGGTTGCAATCCTAAAACTGAGAAGTCAAGATCCAGTTCCACCATGTGCATATTCTATTGTACAGTGATGCTCATTTGCCATTCCAACAGCTTGTTGCATAGTGAGCCGTGCTGCTTCATGCTCCACTGCCATGAAACAGTAAGCACAGGTTCCCAAAGCACAGTAAGAATGCTATCCTGCCACTGAGGAAGACGAGCTGCCAATGATGGCAGATTCGAGAGGCACTGAGGATCCCTGACTCAGAATCCCTTCCTCTGTTTATTTGTTTGGAGGTCCTCATTGTTCCTCCATTCATTTCAGCAGTATCCAAACTCTTTTAAGGGTTGTTAAGGACATGGACGGTTGTTGTTTATTTGTAAGGAATTATGCAAGCCAGCCCGCTTTTTTATAATCACACTGAGTAAACCAACACTTATGTAACTCACTTTCACATCCACACACCCACATTGTTCAAGTTGTGGTGCCTTTACTTAGCTATTAATCTCAAACCTAAAATAGAGATACAATCGGGAGTAGATTAGACAATACTGGATACTGGCTATAGCTCTTTATACCAGAGATCTATAGGAATGCTGGATAACTATTGCACTATAGCACAACCGGGTATTTATAGCACCATAACTATACTAGATATATACAGCACTATAACAATGCTGGATATCTACAGCACTATAACTATACTAGATGTCTATATCACCATAACAATGCTGGATATCTATAGCACCATAACCATACTAGATGTCTATAGCACTATAACTATGCTGGATATTTATAACACTATATCAATACTGCAGAACTGCAATATAGGACTATAGAAATACTGGACCGCTACAGAACCACAGTGATGCTGACAATAGCACTGTAAAAATACTGGACATCTAAAACACTTTACCAATACTAGAGGACTACAGTATTATACCAGTCTTGTAAAATAGCAGCACTCCAGAGACAATATATAAATTTGGAGATGCAGGTTTCGTATTCTCCCGGGTGGAAAACGTGTTGTGCTGCTGACCCATGGTGTTGATGTTAATGATGGGGGAGCAGCAGACTGTCCCTGCATGACTCGGTGTCCTATGAACAGCAAGCATTGCACAAGGGCCTGGACACCTGAAGGCCCGCTCTGCTCTGGCCACAAACAATCCTGCCGTGCGTACAACCACCCACAAGCAGCCATAACTTCCAAACATCCAGCAGAAGCTCTACAGCAGACCACCATACACAGCATCAGAGGACCAGTCCAGTCAGATAAAACACAGGGCTGGCCTGATCGCTGTCTAAACCTTAGAAATCTAGAATTACTACTGCTATTATGTTATATATAATTTCTACGCTGGAATTAAAATTGATTTTTATTTGGGATTGGCCAGTTGGAGTCCACACTTCTGGCTTTCTGTGGTTGTAGCTGGTTTATTTCAAGTCAAAAATGTCTCCTCTTGGACTTACAAACACAGCCCCCTTAATACTTTCATTTATTTCACCAGTTTTACCAAAAAATTGATTAAATCTTCCCTGCTCTTTTATGAAGCCTGCAACAAGAGAAGGCTTTTATGAGCAAGGGTGGATTGTTTTTCTACAAGTGTCGGTTTTATGTATTTCACCTGGTGTGTAATAACGCAAAAAGAGTAACCAGCAGTTTCTCCATCTGTGCCCATCAATGTACCCATCACACTCATGAACCATACCCGCTACATCCATAGTGGCCTTGGTGTTATCAATACTTGGGTGACCTGGAACGAGGAAGTGGATAGTGATTGGTTGAGACAGCACATGTGGGAGTCATGTGATCTCCTGTAGGATCCTGGGGAATGAGGTTCAGAGAAACGACTGAACCAGCCAGTGAAATGAGGTAGGGAGTTTTGCAAGGTGTGGCAACAGGAAGTGTGCATTTTTTAACTGGTGTGCTTCTGTGGCTATCACCGCAAAGTGCTTAGGAATACTTTGACAAAGCCATTCTCAATAAACACTGTCCATCGCTGCATCTAGAAAAACTAGCTGTACAGTGGAAGTCACATATTAACAACACTGCTAGACAAGCAGTGCTAGACAGGCCTTCCTGCAGTCCAGAAATGCAGCCCGTACAGTGGAGAACCCATACAGTGGCCCAGGTGAAGACTTGGCCAAAAATTCAACCTCCAGTTTGTGCCTTTAGTCCCCAAACGACTAAGTATTGTCAAGGAAAGGTGAATTAGCACAGCGGTAAACATTCTCCTGACCCAAATTAAATTTGGAATAAGCTCAATAACAGCTCAACAGCTACAACAACAAAGAAGTTCATAAACTCTAATAAATACTGTGTAGTAAATGACTTGTACCATTTTCAATGGAAGCATTTCACATAATATCCCATACTGGTATTGGGTTTCTCAAGTCTAAGGCGCATATGTGCACCCAGTGCAGCTGTGCTAGACAGCATCCCTTGGCCACAGTGCTCTAATGCTGAGTTGAGTTTGAGCTAAGCCAAGTACAGTGAAGGTAAGGTAAGGTATGGCAAAGTTTCTCAAGCCCGGACCTGGAGGCCAACTGCCCTGCACATTTTGATGCTTCTTCATGGACCTTAAACGCACAACCCCATTTCCAAAGAAGTTGGGAGA
The DNA here is from genome assembly GCA_024036415.1 of Prochilodus magdalenae. Classification (NCBI taxonomy): domain Eukaryota; kingdom Metazoa; phylum Chordata; class Actinopteri; order Characiformes; family Prochilodontidae; genus Prochilodus; species Prochilodus magdalenae. The sequence continues at coordinate 63,200 of JAMWET010003158.1, forward strand.
TATAAATGTGATGTCTACATGGCATCCAATTTATTTACATGTACAGTATTTCTTACACAGGTAGTCGAAGGTAGCATTAGGAGTCTTGCCCACGGAATCTTAGTGGTATAGGGTAGTATAAGATACTGTCCCATACTGGTATTGCGTTTCTCATACGTGCACCTAGTGCAACTGTGCTAGACAGTGTACGTACATTACTGTATCACAGAGGTGAACTCATTAGTGATGGCTACTCACTGGGACGGCTGGGTGGCATTTCGGTTGGTTTGGATTGAACACAGTGTGTTGCACGGTTGAACCAGCTCACAAGTTTATTGGATACACTGTACTGCGGCTACCACCAGCTTCCTGAAACAGTAGCTAACCAGATAGAAGGGCTTCCCCACCTTCACAATCCCAATTTAACTTTAGCTACATGTGATTCATATCATGTAAATAATGCTATTGTAAATTTAGGATTCCTGTATGATCTGTGTCGTAATCACAGTGCAATGAAAACTGCCTCAAAGCCAGAAAAATTCAAAGGGAGCCTCACAGACTCTAGACCTGTTTACTGATAACGCTTTCCATAAACTTGGCAGCCCTTTGATTCTCCTGAGAGAGGTCGAGTTTTCATCGCTCTCACCCAGTGCTCTCCTGCATGTCCTCTGTTTTTCTTCTTTTCTCATCACAACCTGCTGTGTAAGGCTAGCCAGTTATTGGAGATTCGATCAACACAGGAAAACCACATTACGCTCAATATCACAGTCACAGCGCTGCTGGTGTTCAGGAGATGACTGGTGCTCAGATTGCCTAGCATGCTATTTTATTGTGTTATTGTTCATAAGTAATAGACGTTTAGCACACAAATGCAATAACTGCTGGCTTGCCATTGTGGGGTTTCCAGACTTAAAGTCACTGGAAGACAGGAATCAGCACAAGTTCCTACTAGAGGAGTACCTCCAGACCTCCCGTATAGATTTGGAAAGCGTCCCTAGCTCTGAGTGCTCAATTTTGGCAGGTACGGCTTTCCATCAGACCACACACTGTTTCAAAACCTGCCACTGTAGTGTAGATACATCGATCCACTCTACCCTTCAAACAGCACCACTGGGAAACCCTTAGACATCTTTTAAGCTTTCCTATAGTCAAAACCTGTACACTATTCACAAATAGTGGGTATCACTGTCTGTATCAGAAGCACGTATATAGTCCGAGCACTAAGCACAACATTTATATAGGTACATGTGGCCTTATCAAAGCAGCTCATAACACCATTTAGAATAGACATTTCTATAACTGGGCCAACACTGGTCTGTACACGGTACTTGGCTTTGGCTCAAACGCGTCTCTTGGCCACAGTGTTCTACAGGGCGATTGATTTTAGCCATGTAGCTGAATGACGTAAGATAAGGTTGAGTTTTGAGCTGAAAGCCAAGAGCACAAGTGTAGCCGGGACACGGCAAGGGTAAGGCGGGGAAAAGGGGGAGGGGGGAGAGGAGAGCCACGAAAGGTATTGCCGGAGAGGGGGGGGGATGGGGAAGGGCGTGCCCCAAGGTCATTGGTCTCAAGCCCGGACTCTTGATGATGCTTTATGCTGTTCATGGGCCTTAGTGATACATACTTGACATGCGAAAATATAAATGAAGTCCATTTAATTTACATGTACAGTATTTGGCAGACACCCTTATCCAGATTGACTTACACCTGGATCATTTCTTACACAGGTAGTCGAAGGTAGCATTAGGAGTCTTGCCCAAGGACGGTTAGTGGTATAGGGTGGTATAAGAGTGCCTGCCCAGGTAGGGGATCAAACCCCAAGGACTCTTAGTGGGGTCAGTGGATGCTGAGGCACAAAGTGCACATAGGTTGCCTTTCTGCAGAGTCCATCACTACAGACCTCCAAACTTCATGCGTCCTTCAGATCAGCTCAGGAACAGTGTAGAGCTTCATGAAATGGGTTTCCATGGCTGAGCAGCTGCACCCAAGCCTTACATCATCAAGCCCAGTGCAGAGCGTCTAATGCAGTGGTGTATAGCGCCACCGCTGGATTCTAGAGCAGTGGAGACGTGTTCTCTGGAGTGACCCATCATGCTTCTCCGATCCGATGGACGAGTCTGGGTTTGGCCGTTGCCAGGAGAATTGGACTGCATTGAGATCTTGGTGTTGGGCTGTTTTTTCAGGAGTTGGGCTCGGCCCCTTAGTTAGAGTGAAAGGAACTCTAAATGCTTCAACATATTAAATGATTTATGGAGCACCTTTCAAAACACCAGTAAGGGTTCTACTTCCGTTTGAGGTCATGGAGTTTTGGTGCTGTATACATTATAGGTACTATATAGGGACTCTGTATTGAGCCCTCATACATTTACTTTTACCATCAGAAACATTATCTAACTTCACTGTTCCATTTCAAACTGTACCTGGCCTCCTTTTATCTGCACATAACGGGAGAAAGTCATCAATACATCTGACCCACATTTCTTTCCTCCAACTCAGGAGAAAAACAAGCTCCTTTATTTGCCCCACCTTTTTGCGTGTTGACCCAGTCAATTCATTCCACCCCTGTTTGCTTATTTGATCTCTCACAAGGAGGAAATTTTCACTGAAAATGTTCTATAAATATTGGAACAAACATTTATTTATATATTAAAAAATTACACAAGCATTGTATAATTAAAAAATATATAACATTAAACAATACAATATAATATATAATATAAAAGTATAATACAAATATAATATATGATGTCAAAATATAATATATGATGTCAAAATATAAAATAATATAATATAATATAATATAATATAATATAATATAATATAATATAATATAATATAATATAATATAATATAATATAGAAAAACAACAAAAATACATAACATATTATTATTACATATAAATACATTAATATATGAGATAAGTTTGAGGAGTTCCAGAGTTCCTCAGGAGCCGAATGTCAGAAACAGAAGAAATTCAAAAGGGACTTAGCCAGTGTAGTGAGAATAAGAGGAGATATCATGTAGAATATTTATTTCCTCTGTGCAGCTTCTCACTATCAAAAGTAGGTCTGGTGGTAAAAACTAGCGATGATGGAAAAACCCAGAGAGTCAGTCATCAAAGAGGTTTCTGCTCTGACGCAGTTTAAATGCTTTTTTAGAGCCGTGGTTGTCTTTAAATAGAACCATAACTGCCAGAGAAAGTGAGACGAAGAGCCCAGAGTTCAGTATTAAGTCTTACTCTACGTTAAATTAATCATTCGTCCCTCCGCCATTACAGAAACCAGACAGAGCCATGTAATGAACTGCCTTCACACTGTTTAGGGCACACGGCTACACGGCTACATGGCTACGCAGCTACATGGCTACACGGCTAGTACAACTTGGAAAACGTACTCTAGTTAACAATCCCAAACCTCTATATGGCTAGTTATTAACAAAATGATCCAGAAAGGCCACAGCCACCCTGATGGTACGAGGTGTGCTGGTGTTGTGCTCAGTGTTCCTGGAGTATCAGATGAAATCCCAGTTTTCATCACTCGATTTTACACTCACAAGCCAATTCATTTACTTTCCCTTCATTTCTTTCTTCCATTAAATTGTATAAATGAGTTTAATAGATGGTCTTTAGCGTCAGCGGCTAAATCATCAGATACCAGGCCCAGTCATTACAAGTCTTCTCTCAGCAGTTTGTAATATTCGTCTTGGTCCATTCACTTGAGGAGAATACAAAAGTATGTGGGATCTTGTACGCAGGACAGTCAGCGGGGAGCTTGTCAAGCCAGTACAGCGATATACGGTCGCTATCTGGGCAGCTAGCAGAAATACAGAGCTACCTAGAGCTAGCTTAGCATTAGCCAGACTAGCTATATAGATTCATTAGTGGGATCACTGGATGCTAGTCATGAAAGGGTCAGTTCCCTGATGGCAGACACAAATATCTGTGACTTTGGCGAATATAAATGCTAAACTAGCAGTCTGGTGTCTGTAAACCTTTCGTGGATTAGCTGTACCCTTGATAGCAAGAGCATAGCAGCCCACTGTCAGCTTCCTAACCCCAAGACTGGTGGTCTGCTGCCATTTGCTCATTGTTTTCCGAGCAGCCTGTCAGTGGTCTGTATATGAGCCATTATGCCATTTTTCAACACTCGTTTTACTCAGGTTTCTCTCTTTCATTAATAACTTTTGGATTTTTAAACAACACCTAGACTGTAAGCATATACTGGTCAGGTCCGCATCCCACCCTTGGACCACCCAGATGTGTTGATGGACAGACAGATTGTGACATGCGCTGGGCTAAAAGCCAGGTGGTGTTTGTTAAATAGTAGAACACCACAGCAGCAACCAGATCAGAGCAGACAGAACCAAGGCAGGCAGCAGTCAAAGCCAGGCAAATAATCAGATCAGGAACAGAACCAAACGAGTAAACCAGAAAATCAAAACCAGATCAGCTAACAGGAATACCAGCAAGGAGAAACGCTGAGTACACACAGAATGGGTCAGCGTGAGAGAGGAGCGTTCATACAAACAGACTAAATGGGGAACAGGTGTGATCAATACTCGGGAGATCTAGGAAGCGGAACGGGATTGGGAGATGGCGGACATGTGAAAGTGATGTCATCTGCTGATGGGTTTTGGGAAATGGAGTCTGGGAGATCGAAGGTGAGAGGCGTGACACCAGATGATTGTCCTGCATACAAACTCCAACATGTTTAAGTCTCCTGGAGCAGATTTAAAATCTGTACTGCCGTTAATTCTAGACGAAATCGAAAAGCATGTATTAGAAACAACTGAAAGAAAAGAAATAGGGCCTGATATAAAACGACGTAGATGAAAACGATTACACTAAAAATCCACTGACACTGAAAATGATGCACCTGACTAATTTATAGGATAACGACAGTAGGAACTAAGGAAGAACCAGTAAACCGGACTCCTCTTTGGAAAACGAGTAATGGAGAGTGAAGTTTTGTCTACTGTGCTGTTTAACCGAGAGCAGGACACCCAGAAAACGCTGAGCAAAACACAGAGCTTGGTCGTTAGCGGGCCAACAGTGTTTTAAAAAATCTGCTAACCCACAGTAAATCAGTTTATATCAGATCTGCTCAGCGAATCGTTTTACCTTCCGGTTCTGTGTAATATGTGCCAGTGTATTCCCCAGCATAAAGGTCTCTGGGCTTTTAAATCTGTTTGAGGAGATAAGGAATGGTGAGGTCTTGTACACAGGAGAGTAATCTGGGTGGTCCGAGCGTGGACCAGCAGTGGCAAACACTCAGTGGGGCGACGATCTTATCAAGCCACTGAACCAATATATGCTTGGTTTTATAGTAAGCAAGTAAATCAATCAAAGACCTCAAATGCTCAGCAGTCTGTCTCTATCTATCTATCTATCTATCTAGAGAGGAGGTCAACTGCACAAACTATCTGTCTACTTTGGATGATATGGGCACCCACTCTCTATCTATCTATCTATCTATCAATCTAGCAAGTGTCTCACGTGTCTATCTATCTGTCTATCAGAGCTATCTATCTATCTAGACAGACTCATCTATCGGGGCAGTCTGGACAGATCTATCTGAATCTATCACGTTAATCTATAGGTCTATCTATCTATCTATCTATCTATCTATCTATCTAGCAGTCTGTCTCTATCTATCTATCTATCTATCTATCTATCTATCTATCTAGCAGTCTATCTATCTATCTATCTATCTATCTATCTATCTATCTATCTATCTATCTATCTATCTATACAGCAGTCTGTCTCTATCTATCTATCTATCTATCTATCTATCTATCTATCTATCTATCTATCTATCTATACAGCAGTCTGTCTCTATCTATCTATACAACAGTCTGTCTCTATCTATCTATCTATCTATCTATACAGCAGTCTGTCTCTATCTATCTATCTATCTATCTATCTATCTATCTATCTATCAGTCTGTCTCTATCTATCTATCTATCTATCTATCTATCTATCTATCTATCTATCTATCTATCCAGCAGTCTGTCTCTATCTATCTATCTATCTATCTATCTATCTATCTATCTATCTATCTATCTATCTATACAGCAGTCTGTTTCTATCTATCTATCTATCTATCTATACAGCAGTCTGTTTCTATCTATCTATCTATCTATACAGCAGTCTGTTTCTATCTATCTATCTATCTATCTATCTATCTATCTATCTATCTGTAGATGGGAAAGTGGACATACCGAAGCTAATATGGGTGAAGTAAGTCAGCCACATGCATAATAGCCAGCCCATGCAATGCTCTATCCATCTGTAAGAGTACGAACTGTAAACCGGATTTTATACTCAGCCGGAAGCCAGTGAAGAGAGTTTAGCAAAGGGGACCGTCTGATAGACCTAGCAAGTAACCTAGCAGCAGCATTCTGTATAGCCTGCAAACGATCACGAGCTGACAAGCAACGTGAAGAGAGGAGAGCATTACAATAAGGAATATGAGATGAAATCAAAGCATGCATCATCATCTCCATGTATTATTAACTGGCTAATATTTCTCTAATAAATCATAAAAAGCAAGATATAGTAGAAGATTATAACAGTTTCAAATCAGCCTCCTGGAGACATACAACATTCTTCTCGAGCTCTGAGTAAATCTGAACCATCCTTGCTCGGGTTTATAGATTTTCATAACAATGTGCAGGCCGTAGAATAGTTGGCATCTGTCTAGCTGGGGTGGAGAGCAGGGGGGATACACGGAGGGGGTCTCAGCTGGCTGTAGTAACTAAACTGAAGACGTTCTGTTAAAGATACTGAGTTGAAATCTAGATTTATTCATCTAATCCTCTTAGTTCTGTACGGCATGTACTGCTGCTGCTTCCTTCTGCTCCTTCAGACTGACTGGCGTGGGCTTCGTGCCTCAGCTGTCTCAGCTCAGTGTCTGTTACCAGGCGGTTTGAAACCTTCCACATTTGAGGTTCCCCGGTGGTGCCCATGAAAAGGCCTCGACCTAATAAGACCAGCAGGTCTGCACTTTTGGACAAAACAGATTACAATGGATGTAAATCCCACCTCTTTTAGGAGATTTCTTAAAGTCCAGTCACAGACACTGAGTCAAGACGTATTGCAAGTTCTCTGTCTTGGTGCTTTGGTGTTTTCCTTGGTCTACCTGTATGGTTCCCTATTACAACATTCCCATTTTGTTTGTGCCTGGTCCAGATCGTAGACACAGCTGATTGGGAACAACATGTTCCGGGATGATTTACCTTCCTGAAGAAGATTTAGAAGTCTCTCCTTTGTTTCAACTGACATCTCTCATGTTGGAGCAACAGCTCTCCAAGGTGTGAGCACTTGTTTTTAACTGAAGACTAATTAGCAGATTAATCTGATGCAGGTGTTTTGTTTCAGAACTGCAAATTACAGAGCTATTCCATAATATTTTCCTCAGAATTTAGTGATTCCAGATTTTTTTTCTCTACTTGATCTAAAAACACAATTGTGACTGACTATAACAATTATTTTGCTTAAAGCCATTTTTCTTTATTTTATTTTTATTTATTTTAAAAGATTTTTTTGTTTTGTGTAGGATTGTGGCAGGTCTCTGTGATGAACTTTTTTCTACAACATTAAACAATGGAAGGATCTTCCTCGAAGAGTGGTAATTCCATCATTTTGCTGCTTCTGGGTTTCCCTGGCTCCACCGCTCCTCTGGACTCAACTTCCCAGAGGGCATCACTCAATGACATCACACCCACATGTCTCCAACCGTCCAATCAGCTCCACTCTAGGTCTCCAGAGTTCTAGCCCCAGCTGATGCCAACCACTACCAGTTGGACCCCATTCACACACACAGTCTTTGCTAAGGTTTGCCTGAGCGTCTGTATCCTGGTGGTCTGCTCTGGTTTAGACCCCTTTCGCTCTTTGACTTCGATCTTCTCCTCTCCTGGATCCTTTTTGATCCCCGTTTGTCCTACAACTGTCCCCACAGTCTCCATCCTTTGCTTCGGTAGCCCTGCTGACTTCCTCTCCTGGTTCTGACCTCTGGCTCGTTTCATGGCTCTGGCTTTGCTCTCCTCCCTCATGTTAACCGTGTGTTGCTGCTTTGTTACAGCTTTGTTTGTCAGAAGTGCAGACTCAAGACTGTCAGCATGATGTACAATCATGACAATCTGATTCACTGAAATTCTTGACGGATGGGAAAAGATTTCATCGGTCATTATAGTTATGTTTCCGAACCAGCGCAGTAATGATCCCTCTGATGAAGCTTCAAGACTGTAAGTGTTAATACAGGCATTTATAAGCATATATGCAGTGTTATGTCAATGGGATTCTGAAAGATAGTTCTGTGGCATGGGTTTTTTGCGGTCTCTGTGATTAACTTTTTTCTACAAATTACACAAATGAAAGATCTTCCTCTTGAGTGTTGATTCTGTCATTTTTGCCAGGGGGTGTCACGCTTTCGGGTTCTTCCAGCTCCTTCAGACTTCCCAGGGGTCATCGCTCGATGACGTCACACCAACATGTCTCCAAGCATCCAATCAGCTCCGCTCTAGGGAGTTCTAGCCCCAGCTGACGCTTTAAACCCCGTTCATTTACGGCATTTAGCTGACGCTCATATCCAGAGGGACTTACAAGGTTAATCATATTACAGGTGGGCCAATGTAGTGTTAGGAATCTTGCCCAAGGACTCTTATCGGTGTAGCACAGCACCGCACAGTCACCCAGACCAGGATTCGAACCCCAGTCTACCACGTGTGGTGGTGGCTAGTGGTGTTATCCGCTGAGCTACACCAACCACAACACTGTTCACACACAGACTGATCTACATTAATAAACATGTAAGCTAGAGACCATATAGGACTAGGCTAATTTTTAGACATTGCAGGCTAATTTAATTGGCCTCCAAAACCCCCACTTCAGACCAATTTTGGTAGTGGAAATGTCAGTGCGTCCTCAGGAAACCGAATGCTAATGTAATTCATTATGTAAATACATGATTAGATGTGGAATTATGTGTTTACATGTCACTAAACCAAGTAATAACACCCGACTTCTAGAAAGCAGAGCCTTATCAGCTTTGTTTTTTGATGCATCCTTCTCCTGACTTGAGTTCACACTGCATGAACCTCCTCAGCGTCTACCAGCCGTCCTTTTATGCCTCAGCGCATTAAGGGTGCTCTCTTTTTAAAAATATGCTAACCTAAATCAACCCTGCCAGCACTGTCATATTAAACCCTGCCCCCAGCATCTGTGACACTGACAGCACAAATACCGCCATCTGGAGCTGAGGAACCACCTTAGCTATGCCCAGGAAATCCAGGAACACAGAACAGTGTCCTGGAATAGAGGTCACACAGCACTGTGCTCCTAATAGTCATGGAGAAAGAGGGGATGGCAGTTCTGAAAATATGTTTGCACGTATTATGTCTAGAGTGGTTATGTTTCTGCTGAAATCCTCTCTGTATCTCATAATGGACCTTCCTGCGTCTGCATAAATCCGTACTGGCCTCTGGAGAGCAGCAAGGGCAGGACTAATGCGCAGGGTGTGTTTGCACTCGCAAACCCACCATCCATCCACTCAGTGACTCAGCATCACAAGCTGGTGAACTCACAGCGCCTAAGAGGAGGACACGCCACTATCAGCAAACGGACTCTGGACTGTGTGTGGGGGTGGAAGCAACAAAAATGAACTGCTGAAAATAGAGATGGTAAAAAGTTATGTGCATTAAATATTGGCGTGCTAGTCATCCGTATGGACGTCATGCCCAAATAGGAAAGTTTATCATGCCCTGTGGTTAATATTATGGTTCTAAATTCTGCATGCCTCGTCCATTTTGACACCAAACGTCATCAAATCCATTGATTTACGAGGTCTCTTTATTCCTCAGTCAAATGTTTACAACACTGCTCCCTTTACAGCTTCCGAGCTCCAGGCTGGAAACTTTAGAGGATCATAGCGCTCCTGTTCCACCACTGTCAGCATATACTCTGTTGAGGTGCCCGGACACTCGCCTAATGTCTCCATCATACAGGTTTTCCAGCAGCACCTTAGCAATCATCTGGGGTGGATGGCAAAGTTGATACCGTAGCGATGGCCTATAGCAACACTATAGCACCCACTTGAGAAACCATAGAAATACAGTAGCAACATCTTACCAACCACCTGGGATCCTATAGCAATGGCCTAGTAAAAGTTAACAAGCACATGAAATTCCATAGCAGTGGCCTAGCAAAGCTTTAGCAACTACATGGAATACCATTAAAATGGTCTATGGCAACGCCCCGGCCTATATAACGCCTGTTATATAATAGCAATGACCTAAAGCATCACCATAACAACTACCTGTAATACCATAGCAATGGCCTAAAGCAATATCACAGGAACCACTTAGGATCAAATTGCAATGGCCTATCAACACCTTAGCAACCACCTGGGAAACGATAACATTGACCTAGCAACAGTTTAACAACCACCCTTGAGTAACATAACATGTAGCAACCACCTGGTATAGTACAGAAATGGTCTATAGCAACATCTTAGCAACCACCTGGTATACTACAGGAATGGTCTATAGCAACATCTTAGCAACCATCTGGTATACTACAGGAATGGTCTATAGCAACACCTTAGCAATCACCTGGTATACTACAGGAATGACCTATAGCAACATCTTAGCAATCACCTGGTATACTACAGGAATGGTCTATAGCAATACCTTAGCAATCACCTGGTATACTACAGGAATGGTCTATAGCAACACCTTAGCAACCACCTGGTATACTACAGGAATGGTCTATAGCAATACCTTAGCAATCACCTGGTATACTACAGGAATGGTCTATAGCAACATCTTAGCAATCACCTGGTATACTACATGAATGGTCTATAGCAACACCTTAGCAACCACCTGGTATACTACATGAATGGTCTATAGCAACACCTTAGCAATCACCTGGTATACTACAGGAATGGTCTATAGCAACACCGTAGCAATCACCTGGTATGCTACAGGAATGGTCTAGAGGAATACCTTAGCAACCACCTGGTATACTACAGGAATGGTCTAGAGCAATACCTTAGCAATCACTTGGTATACTACAGGAATGGTCTATAGCAATACCTTAGCAATCACCTGGTATACTACAGGAATGGTCTCTAGCAATACCTTAGCAACCACCTGGTATACTACAGGAATGGTCTATAGCAACACCATAGCAATCACCTGGTATACTACAGGAATGGTCTAGAGCAATACCTTAGCAACCACCTGGTATACTACATGAATGGTCTATAGCAACACCTTAGCAACCACCTGAAAAACCATAGCAATGCTCTAACAACACCACAGCAACTACATGATCACCAAAACCAGCTCCCAGTGTTCTGCGACCGCTTTAGGTTCTGCAATGTTATTAGCTTCCAAACAAATATATACATTTTTTTAACAGAAGAAAACTAAGCGGACTCAAATCTCTCCGTGCAGAATATGAACAGAACGTGAATGTAAATTGACATGGATTTAAATGTGTTACATACAGTAGAATAGTGCAGAAAATTAGAGTACTAATAATTGAGGTTTTAGGTTTAATTCATATTACACTTAATGTAAATGGTGCTTAGCAAACCGTCATGACAATTAACAACCCTCACCACCTGGCACAGCACACCACTCTATTACAAACCTACACCAGCGCAGAGTCCAGACCTACACTAGCCCTCACTGCTGCAGCAGACATCAAGGTGTAATGTTAAATGGCCTCCTCCAGTGTGTAGCGTCATCTATCAGGCATTGTTGATGTAATTCTGTGTGTGGCAGCATCACTCTCCTATCAGATCCTTCCTCCACCCGCTCGGCCCCTCTCCACCCTCCCAGCCAAGTGAGATTTTATTTACTGTGCTGACAGTCTTGGCAGCATTCTGGGTCTTGATGGCCAGTTCCTCTGCTGTTAGCAGGAATGAAATAGTATCTAAGGGTCCTGCAATAGAGAGGTAAACAGCCAGGCAGGAGGAACAGGCGGGCCATTGTTTGTGCATGTGCCCCGTTCCATAGAGTTCTACATATTTTAGAATTACATGCTTAAAGATTAAGGTGCCTCAGAAGGCTCTCTGGAGTGATGCCACTGAAGGACCACTCATGGTTCCCTAAAGCATTCATTTTTAAACCGGCCCCTAGCGCTGTCATATGGTCCACATTTGGACTCCAACCCAAAACACAGGGCTAGAGGAATCATCTGAACCATCTGTGTGGGCCCTGCAGCCTGGTTTGAGAGCCACTGCCCTGAAGAACCTCTGAGAAGTGAGAACGTCAAGGGTTCAATTCAAAAGCAGGTACAAAGGGCAAACACCACTCACCGCCGCCCCTCAAAGGAGTTATTACCAAACATCAAATAAACAAACACCGCTCATCACCACCCTCTAAAGGAGTCATTACCCACCATCAAATAAACACCACTCACCACCGCCCTCTAAAGGAGTCATTACCAACCACCAAATAAACACCACTCACCACCGTCCTCTAAAGGAGTCATTACCTACCATCAAATAAACAAACACCAGTTACCACCACCCTCTAAAGGAGTCATTACCAACCTTCAAATAAACAAACACCGCTCACCATCGCCCTCTAGAGGAGTCATTACCAACCTTCAAATAAACAAACACCACTCACCACCGCCCTCTAAAGGAGTCATTACCAACCTTCAAATAAACAAACACCACTCACCATCGGCCTCTAAAGGAGTCATTACCAAACATCAAATAAACAAACACCACTCACCATCGCCCTCTACAGGAGTCATTACCAACCACCAAATAAACGAACACCACTCACCATCGCCCTCTAAAGGAGTCATTACCAACCATCAAATAAACAAACACCACTCACCATCGCCCTCTAAAGGAGTCATTACCAACCATCAAATAAACAAACACCGCTCACCATCGCCCTCTAAAGGAGTCATTACCCACCATCAAATAAACACCACTCACCACCGCCCTCTAAAGGAGTCATTACCAACCACCAAATAAACACCACTCACCACCGTCCTCTAAAGGAGTCATTACCAACCATCAAATAAACAAACACCGCTCACCATCGCCCTCTACAGGAGTCTTTACCAACCATCAAATAAACACACACACCACTCACCACTGCCCTCTAAAGGAGTCATTACCAACCTTCAAATAAACAAACACCACTCACCACCGCCCTCTAAAGGAGTCATTACCCACCATCAAATAAACAAACACCACTCACCACCGCCCTCTAAAGGAGTCATTACCAACCTTCAAATAGATAATTGTGACAGGCCTGCCTTCACCAGAGCTCTGAAAGCGGGAGTGCTCTGCTGGGGCAAGATGAGAGGAAATGCAGAAGGCAGAACGGTTTGATTAGATGATGAAGCAAATAAAGGTCAGTATGTTCATCCATTACAGAAATGGTCATTAGCTGCAGCCCCGCTCCTCATGTCCGTATTTGTGGCCACTCGGTGGTGCGGGGGGCTGCTATGATACAGTACCGTACAGTAGGGTCTGTGCCGAGTGGAACCCCATAGAGATGCCATGCCATCTGCAGTCCTGGCACCAGCTGCCCTCGCCACACTCTGCTGGCCTGACACACTCTAAACCAACACAGCCCGGAATAGAGGGGACAGAGTGAGCTCGCACCTCTCCATCCTCATCCTCATCTTCATCCCACACTCATTCATCAGCTGATCATGCGCCTTCAGGACTCAGAACTGCACACGTTTTTATTAAACCTGAAGGGATTTCGTTTTTCCTGCTTTCCTGTGATTGGCTCCTGGGATGCTGATAAGACCCTCTGCTTGAGAAGACGCAGGTAACAGTAATGCTATCTGCCCTTTCCAGAGAGAGAGAGAGAGAGAGAGAGAGAGAGAGAGAGAGAGAGAGAGAGAGAGAGAGAGAGAGAGAGGGAGAGGGAGAGAGGGAGAGACAGAGACAGAGAGAGAGAGAGAGAAAGAGAGAGAGGGAAGATGTGGGGGAGAGGTAGAAAGAAACAGAGAGAGAGAGAACAAAAAAGAGAAAGGGAGAAAGGGGGAGAATGAGAAAGACAAAGAGTGGGAGAAAGAAAAACAGGAAGAGAGAGAGGCAGGGAGAGACAAAGGGAGAAACAGGGACAGTGAGAAAGATGGAGTGAGAGAGGGAAGAAGGGAGGGAGGAGTAGGAGGGGGAGTGGAGAGAGAAGCAGAGAAAGAGAGAAAAAAACGACAAAGAGAAGAAGGGAGAGAGTGAGAAAGAGAAAGAGTGGGAGAGAGAGAAACAGGAAGAGAGAGAGGGAAGGAGAGAGAACGGGAGAGACAATAAGAGACAGAGAGAAAGATGGAGTGAGAGAGGAAGGAAGCGAGGGAGGGAGGAGGTGAAGGGTGAGAAACAGTAAGAGAGAGAGAGAGGGAAGGAGAGAGAAAGGGAAAGACAAGGAGAGACTAAGAGAGGGAGGATGAGAGAGGGAGGGAGGGAGAGAATGGGAAACCAGTAAGAGAAAGACAACAAAAAGTGAAAGGGAGAGACGACAACATGGGAGACATGTAGAGAAAGCAAGAGAGGGATAAAGGGACATGAGAGACAGAAAGATGAGTGAGAGAGGGATAAGGAGACATGAGAGAAATAAAGATAAGTGAGAGAGGGATAAAGGGACATGAGAGAAATAAAGATAAGTGAGAGAGGGATAAAGGGACATGGGAGAAAGAAAGACGAGTGAGAGAGGGATAAAGGGACATGAGAGACAGAAAGATGAGTGAGAGAGAGATAAAGAAAGATGAGTGAGAGAGGGATAAAGAAAGATGAGTGAGAGAGGGATAAAGGGACATGAGAGACAGTAAGATGAGTGAGAGAGAGAGAAAGAAAGATGAATGAGAGAGGGATAAAGGAACATGAGAGACAGTAAGATGAGTGAGAGAGAGATAAAGAAAGACGAGTGAGAGAGGGATAAAGGGACATGAGAGACAGAAAGATGAGTGAGAGAGAGAGAAAGAAAGATAAATGAGAGAGGGATAAAGGAACATGAGAGACAGAAAGATGAGTGAGAGAGAGAGAAAGAAAGATGAGTGAGAGAGGGATAAAGGGACATGAGAGACAGAAAGATGAGTGAGAGAGAGATAAAGAAAGATGAGTGAGAGAGGGATAAAGGGACATGAGAGACAGAAAGATGAGTGAGAGAGAGAAAGAAAGATGAGTGAGAGAGGGATAAAGGGACATGAGAGAAAGAAAGACGAGTGAGAGAGGGATAAAGGGACATGAGAGACAGAAAGATGAGTGAGAGAGAGAGAAAGAAAGATGAGTGAGAGAGGGATAAAGGGACATGAGAGAAAGAAAGACGAGTGAGAGAGGGATAAAGGGACATGAGAGAAAGAAAGACGAGTGAGAGAGGGATAAAGGGACATGAGAGACAGAAAGACAAGTGAGAGAGGGATAAAGAGACATGAGAGAAAAAAAGACGAGTGAGAGAGGGATAAAGGGACATGAGAGACAGAAAGATGAGCGAGAGAGAGAGAGAAAGATGAGTGAGAGAGAGAGAGAAAGATGAGAGAGAGGGATAAAGGGACATAAGGGACAGAAAGATGAGCGAGAGAGAGAAAGAAAGATGAGTGAGAGAGGGATAAAGAGACATGAGAGACTGAAAGATGAGTGAGAGAGAGATAAAGGGACATAAGGGACAGAAAGATGAGTGAGAGAGAGAAAGAAAGATGAGTGAGAGAGGGATAAAGGGACATGAGAGAGAGAAAGACGAGTGAGAGAGAGAGAAAGGAGACATGAGAGAAAGAAAGACGAGTGAGAGAGAGAGAGAAAGATGAGTGAGAGAGGGATAAAGGGGTATGAGAGAAAGAAAGACGAGTGAGAGAGAGATAAAGAAAGACGAGTGAGAGAGGGATAAAGGGACATGTGAGAAAGAAAGACGAGTGAGAGAGGGATAAAGGGACATGTGAGAAAGAAAGACGAGTGAGAGAGGGATAAAGGGACATGAGAGACAGAAAGACGAGTGAGAGAGGGATAAAGGGGTATGAGAGAAAGAAAGACGAGTGAGAGAGAGATAAAGAAAGACGAGTGAGGGAGGGATAAAGGGACATGTGAGAAAGAAAGACGAGTGAGGGAGGGATAAAGGGGTATGAGAGAAAGAAAGACGAGTGAGAGAGGGATAAAGGGACATGTGAGAAAGAAAGACGAGTGAGAGAGGGATAAAGGGACATGTGAGAAAGAAAGACGAGTGAGAGAGGGATAAAGGGAAATGAGAGAAAGAAAGACGAGTGAGAGAGGGATAAAGAAAGACGAGTGAGGGAGGGATAAAGGGGTATGAGAGAAAGAAAGACGAGTGAGAGAGAGATAAAGAAAGACGAGTGAGAGAGGGATAAAGGGACATGTGAGAAAGAAAGACGAGTGAGAGAGGGATAAAGGGACATGTGAGAAAGAAAGACGAGTGAGAGAGGGATAAAGGGACATGTGAGAAAGAAAGACGAGTGAGAGAGGGATAAAGGGACATGAGAGAAAGAAAGACGAGTGAGAGAGGGATAAAGAAAGACGAGTGAGAGAGGGATAAAGGGGACGGGAGGAGTACTGGATATCTTAGATCCTGTCTTAATAAGATCAGTCCTAACAGGACATCAGGCTCGAGCAGCTCATCGATTGCTGATGGTGATCGTAATGAGAACACAAACGGATGAAGGGCAGGATATAGATCGTCTCCTGCAGGTAGAGCAGGCCACTTCGTCGGCGCTCCTGACTTCCGGCTTACCAACTTTGGGAAATGTGTGCAGATGGATCTTATACAGTGAAGCCCAGGCTAGTGGGAATGAAGCAGCTCTGTGTTTGGCCTCATGCTATGATATCATCTGAGCATTAGCGTTGCTGGAGCTGCTGTCCGTGATGATGGCCACTTTATTAGAAACACCGACACTGTACCTCCACTCACTGGCCACTTTATTAGAAACACCCACCCTGTACTTCCACTCACTGGCCACTTTATTAGAAACACCCACCCTGTACTTCCACTCACTGGCCACTTTATTAGAAACACCCACCCTGTACTTCCACTCACTGGCCACTTTATTAGAAACACCCACCCTGTACTCCCACTCACTGGCCACTTTATTAGAAACACCCACCCTGTACTCCCACTCACTGGCCACTTTATTAGAAACACCCACCCTGTACTCCCACTCACTGGCCACTTTACTGGAAACACCCACCCTGTACTTCCACTCACTGGCCACTTTATTAGAAACACTCTCCCTATACTTCCACTCACTGGCCACTTTACTGGAAACACCCTCCCTGTACTTCCACTCACAGGCCACTTTATTAGAAACACCCACCCTGTACTTCCACTCACTGGCCACTTTATTAGAAACACTCACCCTGTACTTCCACTCACTGGCCACTTTATTAGAAACACCCACTCTGTACTTCCACTCACTGGCCACTTTATTAGAAACACCCACCCTGTACTTTCACTCACTGGCCACTTTATTAGAAACACCCACCCAGTACTTCCACTCACTGGCCACTTTATTAGAAACACCCACCCTGTACATCCATATACTGGCCACTTTACTGGAAACACCCTCCCTGTACTTCCACTCACTGGCCACTTTATTAGAAACACCCACCCAGTACTTCCACTCACTGGCCACTTTATTAGAAACACCCACCCTGTACATCCATATACTGGCCACTTTACTGGAAGCACCCACCCTGTACGACCACTCACTGGCCACTTCCACTCATCCACTATTGTACCAGTGTTTCTGTTAAACACATCAGGAAACTTCCACCCTAACTTGATCTGCAGGTCGACAGCAGCTGTAATTATAACAACAGGCACCTTTCACCCGTCTCGCGGAGACATTTCATGAGAACACGCCAAAAATATATCTTCTCCATCACCTGTAATTTGCGCTCTGTGCTGCGGCTGGGTGTCGTGTGCAGTTGAAAAGCCTGATTAACACCAGGACCTGCAAGACTTGCATCCTGCTCCACCAAAAACGCCTGACAAATGTAGCTGTAACCCACTTACAAACGCTTCCTGCCCTGCTTCCCTCCTGGGAAGGTGTTTTTAATAAGGATGGCAAATAGACCATTCGTCTTCTTTTGCAGTGCAGACAGAATCAGGTAATAAGTTTTGGCACTGCGATTTGGTCCTTCCGTATCTTACTCGCCCCCCTCTTTCATTTTTACCCCAATGCAACAGTGTTACATTATCTCTTCATATTTGCTTCGTCCACTCTTTCTTCCTTTCTACTTCTCGGCTTATTTAAAAAGGACCTATTAGGCCTCTGAGGTTCCCCCTTGTGTCTTAGTCTGTTAGCCAGAGGGAGAAACTCTGTCCCACAGAAACCACTTTTCTCAGCCGCCTGAGATGGTTTGTTGAATTGCAGCCTGTTCAATCTGTTACAAGGCGACATCATCTCGTAACACAATCCTTATTACCTACCTACCAGCAGGCTTAGCACCCCCAACCAACACACAGAGAACTGTCTGGCTCAAACTGGTAGAGCAGGACCAACACCATTGTAAGAACAGCCACTGCAGTGTTGGGGCAGAGCTCGTATTCACTCTGACGGTTGACCAATCGGAACAGAATGGATGAGTTGACCAATTAGGATACACTGAGGTCAACAAAAGGAGGATAAGGATGAATACAGATGTACAGTGTGAGAGCAATATTGTGTTTTGGGAAAACTGAGGGATGTAAACATGTTCTAGTGGCCCCCCAAAATAATATTCTGATCACTTTCCACTTTAAACATCCAGCATTTCAAATTAAGGAGCTGTTTCTGAGAACAAATAAGAAAATAAGTGGAAAACACACATGAATTTCTAAAGTGGGACTCATAACAACCACCTGGAAGACCTGGTAGACCCACCAAACACGCTCCCCCCTCAGATAAACAGCACTGAAAGCTTTCACCTTTGAGAGAGAGGAGAGCATCAAGCTCCACTCTGGCTTCAGATCTGAGAACATCCACAGCGGTTTCTGTCCATCCTACTTTCACTGTGAGAGACACCTCAATGCTATGGAGGTCTGAAAGGAGGTGGAGCTATTCAAGAAGCTTCTCACTGAGACAAGACTAGAAGAACAAAACTGGGCATCTGAGACTTGCATTGAGGTTTTATGGACTGACGAGTCCGAATTCATAACCAGGATCATTTGGACAAGTGCGGTCGCCTCACCTCAGTAAGGGCTTGGTTTTGATTCCCGATTGGGAATTTGAATGTTCTTTCTGCGTCTGTGTGGGTTTCATCCAGGTTTCCTGGTTGCCTTAACCATCTACATATCTCCATTTGAAGATGCTTCTTTAGGGATCCAAAAGTGGTTCTAGAGCTTCACTTAAAAACCCTGTACATATACAGCATTAGGCAGGTACTCTTATTCAGAGCGATTCACGGTTTACATGTACCCCAGGTAGGCAGTGTGGAAGTGTTAGCAGAAGGAAGTGTTAGCAGTCTTGCCTAAGGATTAGCATAGCATAGGGTGCTTACCGAGACGGGGACACAAACCCTAGTCTACAGTACAGAGGAAAGGTGTCACCCTCTACACTAAACCAACCACTACCAATAGCATCCTATATTTTACATGGTGTAAGCTTTAAAAAGGAGGTTTGGGGTTTGGGTCCTTGCCGTGGTGTCACCCTCTACAGGGTAATTTCTGTGTGTTCTGTGTTGTCCCTGTGTCTCTGGGTTGTCCGGTTTCCTTCCACAGTTTAAAGACATGCTGTCAGGTAAAGTGAAGACGCTAAATTGCCCCCTATAAGTTTGGATGTGTGTGCCATGTGATGGACTGGTGGCCTGTTCAGGGTGCTCCAGCAGCCCCTGTGACCCAGAAGGACAAAAAGCTTAGAAGACGAATGAATGAATGAATGAATGAATGAATGAATGAATGAATTAATTAATTAATATTTGGATGACGAGAAGCAGCAAATGCAGCCAACATCTAAGACTGAACTTTGGAAGTGTGTCTCTTTGAAAAGCTGAAGTGACCCTCCTAAAAACGAAGAGGCTTTATTAAAGGTAGAAAGTGACCACACAGGCTAAATTTGAAACGGTATGCTCCTGTACGGTATACTGCACACTACAGCAGTATGTACCGCACACTGTACCTGCCCCCTGTGTGTGGTATACAGTACAGTAACAAGTTCTGACCTACAGTGTAGTATACTAATACAGTCACATGACCAGTTACCTCACATTAACCTTAGAGCTGTTAATACGGTTAGCCTAGCGGTTATCTCCCCTCGGCTATTCCACTCTAAAACTGATCCTCTAAAGCGAGTTCATCTTTAATTAATCTTCAGACCTGTATATTTAACTTTCTGAGGCTCATTCTGATGAACACACACCCCACTACAATCACTACACCCACATTTACCTCAGAGCCGTTATTACTGTATCCACTGTTTAGAGCTAGCTGCTGCTAACGATGCCCAGTTCACCTGAGATACGATTAGCCTAGCTGTTAGCTCCCCTCGGCTATTCCACTCTAAAACTGATCCTCTAAAGCGAGTTCATCTTTTATTGATCTTCAGGCCTGTATATTTAACTTTCTGAGGCTCATACTACAATCACTACAATCACTACACCCACATTTACCTCAGAGTGGGCTGCGTTTAGCTCCTCAGTGTTACCCGCCGCCATTTTCTCTTGCTAAAGCAGGCTGAGAGCTGGTGAGGCCGCAGTGCATGATGGGAGGCAGTACACCATGAAGATAGCTCCATCTGCATACTAGAACGTCTGACTGGAGTAGAACACCATCCGGGGATCTCCAGTGAACTACAGACTTACAATATAATCACATACTACATACTACTGTTAGGTAGATTAAGTATGTGATTAGTATGTACAGGTACTACGCCATTTCGAATACAGCCATTGTTTAGTTGTTTAGTTCCAAAGGCTTCTGGGTAATTAATTTTTGCATGCTGGTCATTCTAAACTAGAAATTAAATAAAATAAGGGTGGTCTCTGACTTCTGCCCAGCTTTGATGGCATGGCCCTGAAGTGTATGGAGCGTATTCTGTTCTTGTTTAATCAGTGTGTTAAAATCATTGCTGGTGATACCATGTGCCATGGATACAGATTACATGGAAGTTCTTGGGTGGGTCGCTATCTAGTCATAACACACGCTGATCTTAGACTTTGGTAAGGGCTCCTCAGTGGGTTTCACTAAGAGCCAGTGTCATTTCAGAAGCTGCTGAGTTTGGCTCAACCCGAACAATAGGCAAGGCAAGCTTGTCCTTGTCCCAACAAACAGGGCTTTGAATGGCAGCTCCCCTGCCTTCCACACTTAGTTCCCCTGCTTTTGCACCAAGAACAACAGCAGCGTTTGTATTGACTCAGCCTGGTGGGCTATTCTATCACCACCGCCCTCCCCCCCAACAACCTCATCAACCCCAGCTGGTGACTGCGCTACCCGACCAGGATTGCTGAGGCTAACAGAATCGTCAGGAGAAAATACTTGTGCTGTGCATGCGGCTGTGTGAAGCCCAACGCGTTACAGTCCACACGCCATAAAACATGCACTGTTGGCATCGCGTAGACCGCAAGATCAAAGCTCGTACGGCCTTGATCTGTCCTACGGCCTGTAAAATGGCCATTTATGCCAGTGCGAGGGTCCAGTGTAACACGTCTTCAATAATGGGGTTGTTTAATTGGACATCATGTTTCAAAATCAAGAACAGCTTCAGTAGAAAGATACTACAGAGTCCCCTGTAAAAGCTTCTGGAGGCAGGGTGATGATCGGGGGTTGCTTCAGCTGGTCAGGTCAAGGCTCAGCGACCTTATGTGGCAATAAAACATGAATGACCAGGTCATCCCATTTTTTCCTGACCTAATGGCACGGCCATGTTCCAGGATGGCAATAATGCCGAGATTCATCAGGCTCAGATTCTGAAAGAGGGTTCAGGGACCATGAGGAATCATCTTTACACATGAACTGGTGGGGTGGTTTGAAGTTCCCATCGTCAATACAAGAGCTCAGCCAAAAATGAATGCGACTCTGGACTGAAACGATGTTGCGTAAGGTGGCCAAAACAATGCCACGGTAACGGTGCGGCGAAACCGAAAGAGATTCTATGGCATCCCTTAACATTCCTTGCACATATCTGGCAGACACGCTCATTCTGTGCAACTTACAGTTTCCATGTACCCAATTAGGCAATGGTTGTGTTAGCAGTCTTGCCTAAGAGCTCATACCAGCACAGCACAGGCAGGGCATCGAACCCCAGTCTACAGTATGGAGGAAAGAGGTGCTACCCACTACACTACGCCAACCACTACCAACACCAAGCGGCATTTAAGGTTTATGGTTGACGTTGTGGTGGGATGTTTTTGATGATCCCAAGCCAATGCACACAAGTGTTCCCCTAAAAGGTCTTAACCAGATCAACATCCGGTTGTATTTATATGGTAGGGGTCAAAGGTCAAAGAAAGAAAGGAGACTCAAGGAGTATATATATATATATACACACAATCACATGCATTGAATCCTATTACCTATAAGATATTTCAATATATGGTACTATAAACATTGAGTCTTTTAATTAATACTTATTGTATATTGCTATATACATTTATGAGCCTATAGATTATGAGCCTATACATTATATATAGTGACTGATTCGTGAAAGAGACATCTAGATATATCCCCCCCTATGGGAATATATATATATATATATATATATAGCTGCTGCTGTCCATGGTGCTGTGCATATATCATATATATATATACTAATATACTATATACACTATATAGGTGTATATAACAAATGATTCTTTATAAGGGATGTCTAGAAATAACATTATATACATTATCCTGACATAATGTAGGTTTCTTTACATTATGCTATATGCTATAATTTTTGTATAGAGTATTTTGCCCTGTAACAGTTTTCTATACACTGTGCTATATACACTATACATTCATGATTCATGTTTCTTCACACACTCATTAAATATAATGCTATATACATAATCATACATTATTAGTGTTGCCTATAAATGGTGCTATACATGTTGCTATATGCCTTGCGACTTGTTATTTATAAGAGGTTTTTTATACACAGTCCTCTATGCACTGAGTCCTACTCCTTAAGAAGCTTATTTTTCTTAGGTTTAAGGGATGCTATGTAACATTTATACATTATCTCTATAATGTGCTTTTCTTTACATTATGCTATATGCTATAATTTTTCAATCCTATTCCTGTAAAAGTTTTCTATCATTGCTACAATGCCATATACATCATTATAAGAGGTGTAATACCAACATAGCCATACATTATTAGTGTTGCCTATAAATGGTGCTATACATGTTGCTATATGCCTTGCGACTTGTTATTTATAATAGTTTTTTTCGTGCTATATGCACTGAGTCTTATTCTCTAAAAGAGGACGTTATTACATAGTGCTATATACGTTCCTTATAGGAGATTTCTTTACATTATGCTGGACACATTTGAGTCTGTTGACCTATAAGACTTTTTATACACATAGTCCTATAAACATTGTGTCTTGATTATAATATTTACTGAACCCTAGTACGATACATTTTATTCTTCATATGAGGTTTCTTTACATTAATAGACACATTTATTCTTTATGACCTATGTTTGAGAGGTTGCTATTCAATAGTCCTATAAACATTGTGTCATAATGGTAAATACATATAATGCAATACATTATAGCCTTCATATGATACGTCCATAAATAGCCTTATATTTATATCTGGGTTTTGAGATATATATATATATTTCTATATAATGGTAAATACATATAATGCAATGTATAGCCTTATATACGCATATATATATACATTGTGCAAAATGCATTGGGTCTCATGTCCAGGTTTAAGAGGCTGCAAACCACAGAGCTGAATGCATTGTGATCTGTCCCTTAGCTGAGCTGGCTATACACAGTGCAATATACAAACAGTCTATGGGCTGAACATACATCCGTCTTTATTCCCATTCTTCCTCCCACTTCATCCAAACACACCACTCCACTGGCTTTGGCCTACCCTGCTTTCCAAGCATGCATGCACCAATGCACCACCACAGTCGTGCAGGCAGTGAAGACAAAGCCCAGAAGCCCACCACGAAACCCCCCACCCCCACCACACACACACACACCCACCCACCCACCAACCTCCAGCTCACCTGTCAGGCTGTCATAGCATTCGATCTCAGTGCTCTCCACGGCTCTCCGCTGTTCCTCGGTCAGCTTGGATGCCGCCTGGTTCAGCAGCTCCACCTCGGAGCCGTGGACGCCTTTGAGCTGCAGCAGGGCCCGGTGGTACTTGCCAATGGCCTCACGGAACTTCTTCTCCTTGTAGCAGCGATGGCCCTCCAGCTTGAAGTCCACGGCTTTCTGGATCTTCGCCTGCATCTCCATCTCGGTACGGTGTCCTCCTGCCCCACCAACCCCACCGCCACCACCACCACCACCACCACCTCCTCCGTCCTCCGGGTGGCTCCTCACGCTCTTGTTTGCACGCTGCTGCTGCTGCTGCTGATATTGGTGCTGATGCTGATGCTTCGCCTCCATCGTCGAGCTCCTTAGTCGCCCTCGCGGCGAGACGGAGTCATGCTGGTGCTGATGCTGCTGAGGGTGCTGATGTTGTTGCTGTAGGTGCACCGGCACGCGCACTCCCGCGTTCTCCGTGAGGGATGGAGCAGCAGCGTGCCGTGCATAAAGGATGAAGGAAGGAGCGCGAATGGGGGGGAAAAGAGAAATGCACACGCGCGCACACGCACACGCGCAGCCAGAGAGCCCAGACGGCGTCTCCAAAGCAGCCTCGCGCAGCTGACAGTGATGTCAAAGCTAGAAATAAAGGCGAATGAAAACGGACGTGCAGTTAATGCGCCTTTGTTTTATTCGTTCAGCTCCGTCGAATGAAGCGCGTGCACGGATGGAAGGATGGATAGACGGAGGGAGGGCGGAAGGATGCCTCGCCTTGCCTAAGCTCAGCTCTTTCTGCCCCCTCTGGCACTTCTTCTCTTCAGCACCGCGGACAGCGAGGCATTGTGGGAGAACTGGGGGCGGAGCCAAAGCTACATCACCGTCACGACTGAGAGGAACGGCAGCTCGAGCTCAGCGTTAGCACGACGTCTAAAGCTGAATCACGACCCAGTGCGCGTGCCGATGAATGAGGATGCTGCTGTTAGCACCAAACGGCCTTTCCTATGAGTTTAGCTGGGTGAAAAATGCCCAAGCTGGAGATAAAGGGGGCGTGAATTGGCACAATAGCGACAGGGGCTATGAGGGCTGCGTCCCAAATGCCCTCCCTGCGAAGTGCACTACGTGGGTCATGGGATGCACATGCATTAGGCACCTACACAGTGCACTATATATGAGGTTCGAGTCATTTGGGACTGAGCCTTAATGACTCAATCACTCACAATGACCTTCCAGGATGATGACATTAATCTTCACAGCAGTGTCTAGTATGAAACGTCAGCATGAGGACAGTTCCAACCAAAATGCACCCAAAACTTCAGACTAACTATTAAACCCAACTAACTACACAGACCACTGATATTTACAACAATGATATTTAAACCCACGGCACTAATGAAGATATGTACATTTATACTGAACCCTAAACCCCACATTAACTAACCCCATCCCCTACATTTACACTGAACCCTAAACCCCACATTAACTAACCCCATCCCCTACATTTACACTGAACCCTAAACCCCACATTAACTAACCCCATCCCCTACATTTACACTGAAACCCCACCTAAACCCCTACACATTACACTAACCCCACTAACCCCACCCCCTACATTTACACTGAACCCTAAACCCTAAACCCCACCCCCTACATTTACACTGAAACTAACCCCATCCCCTATATCCCTTTAACCCCATCCCCTTCATTTACACTGAACCCTAAACCCCACATTAACCAACCCCACCCCCTACATTTACACTGAACCCCATCCCCTACATTTACACTGAACCCTAAACCCTACATTTGAACTAAACCCATCCCCTACATTTACACTGAACCCTAAACCCCACATTAACCAACCCCACCCCCTACATTTACACTGAACCCTAAACCCCACATTAACTAACCCCATCCCCTACATTTACACTGAACCCTAAACCCTACATTAACTAACCCTATCCCCTACATTTACACTGAACCCTAAACCCTACATTAACTAACCCTATCCCCTACATTTACACTGAACCCTAAACCCCACATTAACCAACCCCACTCCCTACATTTACACTGATCCCTAAACCCTACACTAACTAACCCCATCCCCTACATTTACACTGAACCCTAAACCCCACATTAACTAACCCCATCCCCTACATTTACACTGAACCCCCCACATTAAAACCCACCCCTACACATTAACTGAACCCTAAAACCCCATCCCCTACATTTACACGGAACCCTAAACCCCACATTAACGAACCCCATCCCCTACATTTACACGGAACCCTAAACCCTACATTAACTAACCCCATCCCCTACATTTAGACTGATCCCTAAACCCCACATTAACCAACCCCATCCCTTACATTTACACTGAACCCTAAACCCCATATTAACTAACCCCACCCCCTACATTTACACTGAACCTTAAACCCTACATTAACCAACCCCATCCCCTACATTTACACTGAACCCTAAACCCCACATTAACTAACCCCATCCCCTACATTTACACTGAACCCTAAACCCCACATTAACTAACCCCATCCCCTACATTTACACTGAACCCTAAACCCCACATTAACCAACCCCACCCCCTACATTTACACTGAACCCTAAACCCCACATTTTAGCTAACCCCATCCCCTACATTTACACTGAACCCTAAACCCCACATTAACTAACCCCATCCCCTACATTTACACTGAACCCTAAACCCCACATTAACCAACCCCATCCCCTACATTACACTGAACCCTAAACCTCACATTTTAGCTAACCCCATCTCCTACATTAACCAACCCCACTGACTGAACCCTAAAACCCCACATTAACCAACCCCACCCCCAACAATTACACTTAAACCTAAACCCCCATTAACCAACCCCACCCTACATTTACACTGACCCTAACTACATTTGAACTAAACCCATACATTTACCTGAACCCTAAACCCCACATTACATTTACACTGAACCCTAAACCCCACATTAACCAACCCCATCCCCTACATTTACACTGAACCCTAAACCCCACATTAACTAACCCCCACCCCTACATTTACACTGAACCAAACCCACATTAAAACCCCACCCCCTACATTTACACTGAACCCTAAACCCCACATTAACCAACCCCACCCCCTACATTTACACTGAACCCTAAACCCCACATTAACCAACCCCATCCCCTACATTTACACTGAACCCTAAACCCCACATTAACTAACCCCATCCCCTACATTTACACTGAACCCTAAACCCCACATTAACCAACCCCATCCCCTACATTTACACTGAACCCTAAACCCCACATTAACTAACCCCATCCCCTACATTTACACTGAACCCTAATACCCTAGTTAAGTACCGCGATCCCCTACATTTACACTGAACCCTAAACCCCACATTAACTAACCCCATCCCCTACATTTACACTGAACCCTAAACCCCACATTAACTAACCCCATCCCCTACATTTACACTGAACCCTAAACCCCACATTAACTAACCCCATCCCCTACATTTACACTGAACCCTAAACCCCACATTAACTAACCCCATACCCAACAATTACACAGAACCCTAAAACCCCCATTAAAATCCCCACATTTACACTGAACCCTAAACCCCACATTAACCAACCCCACCCCCTACATTTACACTGAACCCTAAACCCCACATTAACCAACCCTATTCCCTACATTTACACTAATCCCTAAACCTCACATTAACTAACCCCATCCCCTTCATTTACACTGAACCCTAAACCCCACATTAACTAATCCCATCCCCTACATTTA
Source organism: Prochilodus magdalenae (assembly GCA_024036415.1). Classification (NCBI taxonomy): domain Eukaryota; kingdom Metazoa; phylum Chordata; class Actinopteri; order Characiformes; family Prochilodontidae; genus Prochilodus; species Prochilodus magdalenae. The sequence continues at coordinate 91,135 of JAMWET010003158.1, forward strand.
CACTGAACCCTAAACCCCACATTAACCAACCCCATCCCCTACATTTACACTGAACCCTAAACCCCACATTAACTAACCCCATCCCCTACATTTACACTGAACCCTAAACCCCACATTAACTAACCCCAACCCCAACAATTACACTGAAACCAAAACACCACATTAAATAAACCCATCCCCAACATTTACACATTAAACCCCACATTAACTAAACCCCATCTACCCCCCTACATTTACACTGAACCCTAAACCCTAACCCCCCATTAAACAACCCCATCCCCTACATTTACACTGAACCCTAAACCCCACATTAACTAACCCCATCCCCTACATTTACACTGAACCCTAAACCCCACATTAACTAACCCCATCCCCTACATTTACACTGAACCCTAAACCCCACATTAACTAACCCCATCCTCTACATTTACACTGAACCCTAAACCCTACCTTTACAATAAACCATAAGCCAGTACTGCTATTTATAATCACCTCAGTGTCACTGCTGGACTGGAAATTGTCCACCAACCAAAACTATCCAGCTAACAGCGTCCTGTGGGTAGCGTCCTGTGGGCAGCGTCCTGTGGGCAGCACACGTCCTGTGGGCAGGGTCCTGTGGGCAGCATGTGTCCTGTGGTCAGCATCCTGTGGGCAGCGTCCTGTGGTCAGCGTCCTGTGGGCAGCGTCCTGTGTCCACTGATGAAGGACTAGAGGATGACCCTCACTGCACTGTGCAGCAGCAAATGAGCTATCGTCTCTGACTGTCCATCTACAAGGTGGACCAGCAAGGTAGGAGTGTCTAATAGAGTGGACAGTGAGTGGACACAGTGTCTAAACACTCCAGCAGCACTGCTGTGTCTGATCCACACCAGCACCACACACACTAACACACCACCACCACGTCAGTGTCACTGCAGTGCTGAGAATGATCCACCACCCACATAATACCTGCTCTGTGGTGGTCCTGTGGGGGTCCTGACCATTGAGGAAGGGTAATACAGTATACAGAGTGCTCCTATATGCTAAGTGGAGCTGATAACACATACCAAATGTAGATACAAGGATATGGGTGCATAATAGTTAATAGCTGCAGCATTTTTTTAGACAGCCAAACATCTGAATTGCACCTAGTCTGTTTTACTGGATGACTGGACACTGTGAAGACCACCACAGCAAAAATACAGGAGTAATAATGGTGGGTTCATGTGCCAGGGGAATATTTCTGCTGTGCTGAGAGCTCACAGGCTCCTGCTGTACGTTCTCCTGAATCAGAGACTTCCAGAAAACATCCCATGGCTGGCTGCACACAATAATTACAATCAGCGTGCGGCTAAAAATACATCGCGTTTTCTTAAACCGTGTAGACACACACTTTCACAGACGGCCTTGTGATTACTGCAGCCTGCCTGAATCAACCAACACGTTTATTCATCAAGCTCGCAAGCAGAGCAGAGCTTCAGTTCAGCCGCTTTGGAAAGTTTACTGTGAGCAGAAACCAAGGCATGAGCCAGGGGCTTCTACATTACACCACGCACTGAAGACCAGCAGGACCAGGAGAATCAGGAGGGGGTACTGACAACAGCAACAGACAAGGGCTGTGTCCCAAAAGCCCTCCCTGCAAAGCCCTCCCTATGTTTACACCGAACACTAAACCCTAGATTTAAATAAACCCTGCATTTTAACTAACCCCGCCCCCTGTTTACACTAAACCCTAAACCCCACATTTTAACTAACCCTGCCCTCTGTTTACACTGAACCCTAAAGTCTACATTTTAACTAACCCTGCCCTCTGTTTACACTGAACCCTAAAGTCTACATTTTAACTAACCCTGCCCTCTGTTTACACTGAACCCTAAAGCCTACATTTTAACTAACCCCATCCCCTACATTTACACTGAACCCCATATTCTAAATAACGCCACCCCTTCATTTTACACTAAATGCTACATTTTAACCAACCAACCTTCCCTATGAACTGAACACTAACCCCTAGTTTAACTAACTCCACTTCTTACATTTACATATTCATCAAATGTTCTTAAACCTGTGCAGTCAGAATCCCATCTAAAAACTTGACACACCAGGCCTTCTTGTGATGCGTTCATCTTGGTGCCTCCACACACTGACTCGTTGGTCGTCTCCACCAAAGAAGGACTTGTCACTGAAGATGGGCCACTGCCATTCTGAGTCATTCCATGACAGTCTCACACAACACCATTGCAATCTTTGCGACGTTGATGCTGTGTTAAGGTCGATTGTTGTAACGGTCTGTGTGCATGTAGCCCTGCGTCGCACAGCCGTCTGCCAGAATGACTCATGAAGGGCATCACTGCTTGATGTATTTCCGTAATCATGGCTGTTTGGTCAAAATCTGCTGCTCTTCCTCCTATGGCATGCAATACGTCAATAAGAACATTTAATTGCCCAGTGCCCTTTTACCTACTCAAACTCCTCCCTGAGGCACACTTCACTGGCAAAGCGGCCTACCAACACAACAGCACAAGTCAGAATGGAACGCATGTGTAACAGGAGGCCTTCTAGTCAGTGAGGTACAACAACATAGCCCATCCTTACCTAGATCACATCCACGGCCGAGGGCGAAGCTTGAATCATTCGCATGTCTCCCAATATCAAATCTACCCACCAAGTTTCATTTCTGCCGGATGATTCCTTCTGGGCGCTTCTATTTTTTGATGAGTGTATATATGAACTCTTATCAGCCCATCTCCTATACGCTAACCAGAGTCTGCATAACAGCAGACACTCATTTACCCTCTCCGACTTTTAAGTAGGCCAGCAGGCTGAGCAAGAAAATGACAAGATCTTGTGGAAACTTGAGAAACTCAACAATGCAAAATACAGGAGATGCTGCAAGTGTGGAGGCTACAGAAGCTGTAGAGGGTGACACAGCAGTGATGTGTTTGGATACGCACATAACTTCATCCAGCGCCTCTGCTTGGCACAGCGGACTGTGAGATTTGGCAAATTGGGACATCAGCAAACTGTCTAAACAGGCAACTTTCATATAGTCATTAAAGTCACCGTCCAGTTTAGCGTCTCTGAAATGAACCTACCAGACCAGGGCCAAGTGGAGTCAGCAGAAGACCAGTCAGAGAATAAGAGCTTACAGTAACCATGAGACCAATAACAAACAGAGCCGAATCTGTTAAAGGGTTTCTCTCTCCCGTTTTATGCTCAATAAGTTTCAAAGACAAACTTATTTTATAAAACAGTGCAGCAAACATCTTTCTCTCCTGCCATAATCCTTAATTATGTACAGTGTAACAAAGTTCGCCTTCATAGACATTACAAATTAAAATCCTCGTAAAATAAAATATAAAAACATTAGGGGGGAAAAAAAATAAAAAACAAAACAGCTCACGGTGACCGGGACCAGGTAAACGTCATGTACCTGGGATAGCATTGTGGTCAGCAAATGTGCTGGAGTTTAAACGCAAGAGTCACTGCTTTTAAATGTTGGCCACGAAAAGGTGGAGGGGGGGTGAAAAACAACCGCACTCAAGGGTCCAAGTTGCCTGGCAACACTGTCCGATCTCCCAGCACGGGGAGTTGACACCTTGCTCGCTCTATCCATCTAGGTAACACTTAACGTGGCCCCATTCCAGCAGCTGGCGTCCTACACAAAGGGAAAACTGACAAACAGGGGGCCTTAAAACATGCACGCTAACAGTGTGTTCTTCAGGAAGGTACCGGTTGAGGTCAGTAGGCGCCTTCAGAGGAACTCGAACGGTCCGTTATCATTTGAAGCTTCAAGTCTTATTTTTTTTTTCCCTATTTCCAACACATGTATAAACACAGGGAAGGGTCACTGAACACTTAACCGGGAACCGGGAAATGGTCTTCCCCTTTTAGAGAGTGTCATAAACGAGGCATCCGGAGCCGGAGGTGCTCATGAGGGTGAATGCTGATTATTCATGTGAAAGGAAGTAGGAAGTCACCCACTTGCAGGGCATGAGAAGCTCGACGTCATACTGTACAGAAGAAACTGCAGTAGAAAAAGACAAAGGGCTCCTTTAAAGGAGCGGAGAGTAGTTCTCAAAGGCAGGGTGTGATTAGAGAGGTACGGGAAGGTGAAAGGGCTGCGCAACAGGCTGACTGTTAATCGTGATCAGAGTACTGGCCCTTGCAAACAGTGATAGCGCCCAGGCCTGTAGCATATACAGTCATACAGAAACATCCCCAGTCCAAGGACATGCTTAGTTCATTCAGTTACTCCATTCTCCACAGTGCACAGTTCCTATTTATGGGCTGAGTTTAACATACAGAGAAACACAAAACACCAAAAACGCTCCGTAGCTTCCGCACAGCATGTTAAATTCAGCAAATAAACAGCACTTAGCAACTGAGGTGTGTTCTCTGTAGAGGATGGGTTGACTTCTTCACTCTTAATTTAACCAGGGCCACTCAAACTTTCAGCTGGGACTGTTTACCAGCTCTCTCACACATCACTATTCAGAGCGTGTGCTGTGAGCATCCTGACCAGACGTTCCAGAATGGTCTAAATACCGTACGCCAGTCTTTACGCACGTCAGAGGAGTTCCACTGAATGTCCAGGTGTTCCTGCATAATAGAACAGTTAAGATGTACACAGTCATTCAGAGTGGGGTGAAGTCAAATGCACCAGAGTAGCCAGTACTCATTACACTGGTGGAGCTAAGAACCAGACACCTGAATCCTTTAAAAGCTACCTCTAAAAAACCAACACAGATCCGAATACCACACAGGCCTACGAGTGCGTCCACATGCACACATCAGATTTCTCCAGTTAGCGGATTATTCGAGTGGTTGTGTAAACAGCCCACTCCAATTTCTTTGGATTAAGGCCTAGATATCTGACACGGAGAGCTGAAGTTCAGCTCAATAATCAGATTTCCCGGCTTACAGAAATCCAAGAGAGAGTTCAGATCCGATTTCTGGCTCTGTGCATGTGTGAAAACAGGCCGGAGCGCACTTTTGGAGTAAGGCTGAAATGAACTACATGCTTGGATCTCGAAAAGCAGCCACAGCATTACCACAGGAGTTTGATGTTATGTTTGTCAGATCTTATTCTGTAAGTTTACTGGGTGCAAAGCACAAAACGCGATTACTGCCCGACTTGTGTAGACTCTTGAGTTTCCCCATTACCTCAGTACTTGAGTGCACATAAACGCACTGATCAGATTACTGACAAAATCTCATTTTCTGCAGTTATTATATTTGAGTGTTTGTAAAAGCCCTTACTGTTTTTTTTTTGGCATAATTTGTTTATATACTTCTTTATCGTAGCGAGAAAGTGGATGTCGGAAGACAGAACAGTATCTACAGGTAAAATTTTCAAACTTAAAATCTGCATTTTAACATTATTAATACTTTAAAATTAAATTCAATAAAACGGCTCCACTGGTGTGTGGACACTGTGGCCCCTGGTTCCTGTTATTAACAGAGCAAAGACATCAAAGTATGTAAGTTGCTATACAACAAAGCACTTATCATCAAACTACTCCGAATGACTGTTTACATCTCACTGATTGAATGACAGAGTAATTTTTGAAAACTGCTGAAATTCCCATTTAATGGAACACCAATATGGTTCTAATATATGGCAAAGTGTATTGGAATTTAAATAAATCACAAATTAGCTTTTCATCCATATGGTGTAGCCCTAGAAGGTGTTCAGCAAGAGGTAAGGGTGCATATCATTCCTACAAGCAACAACAGGACATGCAAAGTCTGTATACTGTCTTCAGGCATTTCCACCCACACTGGAGTAATACTGCAAATAACCAGGACTGTGAAGGCACATACAGACTTCCCATTCCATCCATGTTGAAGAAGAGTGTGTTTCCTTCCTGCTTCCTCCATGCAGGTATTTCAAGCCCTCAGTATGGGATTTTGTGGGGACAGGAAATTCAGAGGGAAGGAGTGTTTAGGAGGTTTATTCATGTGTATTAGGTCCTCTTGGCACCCAGTCTCTTGAAGACGCTGACTGTGCTAGCGTCCATCTGGGCCCCGTGGCAGTCCCTGCCTGTCCCTGTGCTACTGCTGACTTTGGGGCTGGCCAAAGCAAAGCTTCCCTGAGCTTTGCTTTTGCTGCTGGTGACACGGCTATCCTGCGTATCTGCTGACTGGCCAGCTGCGGAGTTGGAGGAGGGAGGGCCGGAGCTGGCTGATGGAGCCTTACCTAGCCTCTGCATCACGCTCAGCTTGGGTGCCCCCTCCTGTCCGGAGGAGGTAGAGGAGGGAGTAGGGGTAGTGCTCTCTGACGTGGGGGGATTTTTGAACTTGTTGCCCAGGCGGTACATGCTGACCGTTTCAGATTTTTGAGCAACAGGTTCTTTTTTGGAAGTCGGCGCGGGCCGCTTAAGGACGCCAGCGTACTGCAACACCGAGCCTTCACCGTCGCTGTCTTCATCCACATCACCACTGGGCCCGTCTCCCACTTTCTTCTCAGCATCTTCCTCGTCGTCTACTTTGCCCAGTCGACTGAACACACCTGTTACCTGCTGCAGAGGGGAATGGGAATGGGGAGGTGAGACGAAGACCACAGTCAGAGTGAATGTACATGCAGAAACACTGCAACATGGGGTAGGAATAATGAAAGTTAATTCGGAAAAAAAATGAGGTGTCATTTTAACATTAATTTAATGCACGTAGTCACTGGACAGACAGAACTCACAGGCCGTGAATCTGTAGTAGATGATGTAATAGTTTAAACAGCTCACTGCACAAACTGAAATATTACATAACCAGGTTGCTTTCCAATTTTGAGTGACTTGGAGCAACAATAGTAAGTTAACCAACACAATCTGAGCCCTTAGTGGCTGTTATATTGATCGATCTAAAAAATAAATAAATAAATAAATAAATTATTGACTCAAAAACTGACTGACTGAGCTTAACAAACAGACTGATTGTTAAAATTTAGTTGCAGTTCTACAGCATTACAACACAGATTAACGCAGTCAAGCTTTGTCAACGTGAAAACAAAAGTCGTAAAGAACAGACAGACAGAGCGATCACAATCAAACTGAAAAAATTCATAGGCCCATAACAGTCACCTTATTGGCTGTAGCAGCATCACCCTTAGACTCTGACCCCAACCTCTCAAACACAGAAGTACGCTTCAGGCTCTTGGCTGTAAAAAGAAAGGCATAAGAAATATTATGGTATTAGCATTCCTGAAGAGCAGGCATACCAATGGTCAAGTTTTTCCAGTCATTTGGTTCGTACAGGAGTGTTAAACTAGGTGCAGGCCACAGCTTCACTGAGCTCCACATTCTGCCTCATTAAAACAAACCTGGTCCTACTTAGCAGCTAAGTAGTAAGACTTCATGAGTTGAATTCAGTTTTAGAAGAGGGAAACGTCCCATCTCTGTTGAGCTCTGGCACTGAATTAGCTCAGTTTTATAGCTGATAGCAGTTTGAAGCACAGTTTCTTCCCTGGTTCACTGTCAGTTTGTGCTGGCTGGCTCTAGTCTGGAGATTTTGAGATAGCTGGAGTCAGCCGGTGCACGATGGGGCACTGTCTCTGATCTTGATTCCGTACAGTGGATCAGGCCAGTCTGGGTAGAGCTAGAGTTACACTACATGATTGTTACCCTGATTTCAGTCCCAATTCTAAATCTGTGCTCTAATCTGCAGATCTTTCGGCTTTGATGGTTAGAGAAAGAGAGAGAGTTGAGTACTGAGTTTTTTTTTTGTTTTTTTTTTTAACTTTACTCTGAGCGCAATCTGGAAGTGTATTCTGAGTAATAACTCAATGTATGGACTAACAGCCAATGAAAACATCCAATAAGAATGTACAGCAATGAAGGGGGAGCGGATACAGCTAGCAGGCAAAGGAAAACGATGAAAGGACACTGATGTGTGTAGCGAGAGTTTAGGCCATGTGCATTTTTGATATTATGTAAATATCAAACTCTATGAAACACCACACTGATCACATGTTTATATTCACAAGCCTCAATTAAATATGTTTAACTGTCGTTTCTTTACTGTGTCAGCACAAATGACAAAACATCAGCACATTTATTTGCGTCTCCTGGTATGAGGGGAATGTGTGAGATTGGCGAGTTGGCTTCGGGCTCAGCAAGAACAAGATGTCTAGCGTGTGATCCCCAAGATTTCAGTCACCCAAATGGATAGGTGTAATGTATTCAAGGCTTAATTGAAACTGAGAGCAGAAAGAGACCAAACAGTGTATGTGTATATAATTATATATAATTTATTTATATTTATATATTTATTTATGTATATGTGTGTGTATGTATATATATATATATATATATATATATATATACACACACACACACACATATACATACATACATACATACATACACACACACACACACACACACACAAATAAATATATAAATAAATTATGTGTGTGTGTGTGTGTGTGTGTGTGTGTGTATATATATATATATATATATACATATATACACACATACATACATACATACATACATATATACATATATACACACACACACACACACACACACACACACACACACACACACACACACACACACACACACACACACACACACACACACACACACACACAAAAATCAGATGTGCAATCTAAGACACTTATTATCTGTTGGGACTTTTTGAAAATGTATTTAGGACTAAGTGGACTAGACATCCCTGTGCTTGTAACACCCAAATCTGTGTAAACCTGCACTTACGCTACTTAAATCCCCACGTACCTTTTTTGGCCTGCTGTGCCAGAATGCGTCGGGTTCGGGCAGTGGTGCCCTTTGGCATATTGATGATATACTTCCCCTCCATTTCCGCAGTGACTCGCCGGCGCTTAACCGGGGAGCTGTTTTCCTCATCTGCTGGCTGACTGACGGCTAAACGAGAAAGAGAAGGTGAGAAATACAGAAACAACAAAACAACGAAAGGAAAGGCTGAACAGTGAGGAACGAAAAAAGGTGTGAAAACCAAGGAGGTGTGGGCACCAAGCAGATGTCTCTCAGTCACACTGCTGTAATCTGTGCCGGAGACATTCAGGCTCGCTGAGAAATAAACATTTACAGTAGGCTAACACCCGATGGCAAGGTGACAGCAGAGGCAACGACAAGAGATGCCAGTATGAGAGGAGAGGTACCCGCTTTGGCGCTGTTGTTGGAGACTGTCACTGAGAGGCGGTTGTCAGAGCGACGGGCAGGCGTGCTTGGTGGGGAGTCCCGACTCAAGGCATTGGCGATCATGCGTGTGGCAGCTGAAAAAGGGGAACAGTTAAGCGACATCAACAACTCGCTCTTAATTACTGACAAAAGCACAGAGCTTACTTCAAAGTCACAACCAAGGAACCAGAAAGTCATCTGTATTTACATCATGGGATTTTTCCATCAATTCCTAAGATGCGGTTTTCCCCTCAGAATGCAATCGTTTTAACATGTGTATGTTGTTGTGGACAACATTGTTACACATGACTCATTTATTCCATACAAACAAAAACAAAGTGGTTTATGTGACATTTAGGTTCGGTTCCAGCATGTGGATTCCCTTTAATGGGCAACTTGCCCTCCAAAAACGCTGGTTTCTAAAACAGCATGCCAGCTATACCAGCCAGCTATACCAGCCAGCTATACCAGCCAGCGTTGCTGCAAAAGCCTGGGATAATAATTTGCTAATTTGATATGACTGATATTTATACCATTTACAGTCAAATTTAGTTACTGAATTTCCAGACGATTACATTCAAGACAGTCCACTTGTATATGGAAAAGAAAGCCAAAGAAAAATAAATAAGAAGCTTCCAAAACTCCACACTTGCTCCAAGCTCCACACTTGTTTCAGATATGAGAACATATGAGAACTGTCGGGGCAGTCGTGGGCTGGAGGTTAGGGAACCAGCCTTGTGACCGGAGGGCCGCCGGTTTGATCCTCTGAGCCTACAGTAACTTGATTCCCTTGAGCAAGGCACCCAACCCCCAACTGCTCCCCGGGCACCGTGGATAGGGCTGCCCCCTAGTGTGTTTACTAGTGAGTGTGTTTGTTTCACTTCACGGATGGGTTAAATGCGGAGACTAAACTGTGGGATCAATACGGGATTTAAATCTAAAAAATAATAATAATAAAATCCACAGATAGGTCTGTCCATCCTCCCACTGTGAAAAGACACCTCAACACTATCAGTCTGAAAGGATGCGCAGCTGTTCAAAAAGCTCCTCACTGAAAAAAGGAAGAAGCTGCTGGTGTTCTCGGAATAATAGACTGACCACCCCAGAGTCCTAACCTGAACATCACTGAATGTGTCTGGGGTTATTAGGATGGTGGGAAGGAGCAGAAAATGCTAAACCAACTTGAAGACTGAATTTCAGAGTCATGCAGATTTCTGCAGATTTCTCTGAGAACCTGAAATGAGTCTAGAAGCTCTAATAAATGTAAAGACCGAACACACTAAATACTGAAAAATACTATTCACAGCTCTGGAAAAATTGAAGAGCCCACCTCAAAATGATCAGTGTCTCTAGATGTACAGTTTCTGGGATTGTGTTTGACCCAATTGGTCTGTTTTATTCTATACACTACTGGAAACATGTCTCCCAAATTCCAAATATCTTATTAGATCTGTTTCCTTTAAATACACAAGCAACAATGAAAAAATTAAAAGGCCACCTCCTGGTTAAAACAGCAAGACAAAATATCCAAATATCTCATTCTTAAAACATCTCCCAAGAAGAAGCAATATGCAAATAAACCTAACTGGGCTACAGGGTTGTGGAGTATCCTGGTACTGAAATATCACCCTATGAAATATGTACAGGCCCATAGTTCACAGCTTTCCATGACAAAGAAACGTGCTTCATACTGCAGCACTGAACACCACAGTGATTTAAGCAGTCACACAGTCAGAGTCTCTACGCTTCGGGGAAAGACACTGCTGCTGAGTCACATGTCTCCTGGTGTTGTGTCCACTGTGTTCACTCAGTGTGATGGAAAGTGAGGAAACAGAAGCATGAGTCTAGATCTAACATGGTGGACCTAGCAACCAAGGCTGCAATTGAAGCTATCCTCAAAAGCTAAATTTTGCTCCTGTGAGTCTGGTTCTCTCAATAACAGTGGCTTTAGGATTTTATGCTATTGATCTGGTGGTTATACCAAAGTCAGCATTTTTCACATCAATTCAACACTATCGGCCAATACTGTAATTCTAGGAAAATAAAAACAACGCCAGGTTTATGGAACATTCACAATTCAGCCTTCTTTATCAGAACTGCTCTGTTTCAGGAAGCATGGCTGAAAACATGAAATACTCACGAGTGTTAGCAGTCCGTCTCAGCTCAGCCTGAACACTGGTCTGCCCGGAGGAAATGGCTTCAGTAGCCATTTTACACATGTCCTACACAAAAAAAAAGCAAGAACATGGCTGTGTGATCATTTACAGCAAATCTCCACAACATGGACATAAAATGTGATGTCTAATAACGTCGTCAGAAATCATGATGACTGTATAAGACCCGGTTAAATGATTATAATTATGATGATAGTGTGCCTCTGACTGAACATGATGCAGGTACAGACCTTGTTTGGATGTGTAAACAGAAATCTAACCAACCTCTCTTTAAAACAAACCAGAAAATTAAAATTACAGAAGCACGGTTTACCATTACACAAGATAAATACATCTTTAACAAATAAAACCCTAACTTACTAATATACTAATAACTCAGTAATGTGTGCATGTGGGTGTTTCATTGCATGGATGGGTTAAACGCCGAGGTCAAACTCCTGTGTGTACAAGCACAAATGGTCACAACAAAATAAAGCAAAACATCTAAATTAAACACTTAAGCATGTTTTCTCATCCTTTCTGGTGTGAAGGTGGTGCATAAATCAAGTAGCCACTCCTCTCTCTGTCATATATATATATATACACTGAGATTGCGTATCCTGCCTGAACCAGTTCTAAACATTAGACATCCTGTGGAAAACTGGCATTAGCCCACATCCTCACAAGAACTAACTCCATCCAACAAGGGTTCAAGACATTTAAGCCATATTAGCATTTGTCAAGGCGTGTAACACATTTGCTACAAGATCCTATACTCCTATCTGCTCACATCTGTTGTTCTACTCCCCCTCATTCATCCTTCAGAGAAATGACACGCTGTGTTCGTACCAGATATGAAAGGTATTGTATGTAGTGCTTGCAGAAATTTTGGACTTCAGAACACGCCACATTCAATCCCTGTGACACAACGATATTAGGCCAAGCAGGCAGAATATAATTTTAGCCAGAGTTATGGGCTTTCAGTATAACTCGCTCCCAAGTGGGTTAAGACTACATCGAAACACTGAGCCACAGTCTGAAACTAGGGCTGGGCAGTGCTTTTCTATCATGATGCAGTCCAAATTCTGACTGTTCTTCGTACAGGATTATTCTCTCTGGTAGGGGGTGTAGAACACGCCCAACAATCCAGACAATGTGAATATATCAACTCTGCGTTCCCACAGTTTCTTTACTGACTAAGAGTTCAAGATTCAAGCGTCTGTCGTATGCACAGAGAAACAAGCAGTTGCACTGTACAATGGAATTCTTACTCTGTACCAGCTCACGAACAACAAAAATACAAATTACAGTGTAAATATTAAGTACTTAATTTAAAAAAAGGCACAAAAAAAGATAGATGTGCATGTAAATTTTAAAGGTGTACAATAAATATCATCCCTGTTCAATGAAAAACATGCATCTCCATTTTTGTCAATTTTTACTTTGATGCTTCATTTGATCACATGACCTGTTGTTTACATAGTGTGAAAATGTAATAATGAATGGACTAACAGAAATGGCCCCAAACTGCTCGGAAAGATGTCTGGTTCCACTGACTTTCATTAAAATCAGGTTAGGTTTTTGCCCTCTCCTGTAAAGTTACCATTTTGGAGATTCTTGTTTTTCTTTGGACAGCAGCGATATGCTAAATGTTCATCGTCTTAGTTGGACAGAAGTTCTCTGTGCATCTGTATTAAATGCAAAGCGGGTTTACACTAACGAAAGCACCACACTGTGATTTAACAGACGTGCTTTGTCTGTAAAATGACAAGATATATGTAAAGACACTCTGAAATGTGAGGACGGGAATGGACTGTTAATTATCTGGCTCCAGCCATCAGGGGCTTTACCCACCTGTCTGTAGACTTGCTTGGCATGTTTGAGAATGGCTATAATGTCCCCGATCACCGTGATGCCCAAATCCATCATGATCTCCTTACTGAGATCCATCAGCATGTTCTTCTGAATTCTAAACAGGGCAAAGAGCTTTTGTTTATGATCAAACTAACAAACAAACACAAAACAACTACTTTAAGAGAAACGGTACATTGCTGTGAATGTGGTGCTGCATTTTTGTGGCTGGCAAGGACCTTAAACTCATCGCACTGGTAAGCTATACTAGATATTGAAAGCTATTACAACAGACGTCACAAAGCAGCTTTATAAAGAATCTGGTGTCCGAGCGCCCGGTGAGCAATCCACGGGCCACAGAGGGCATGGACAAACTCCCACATTTAAAGAGGAAGAAACCTCGAGAGGAACCAAGACTGAAAAGGGGAACCCATCCTCCTCGGGTCAACACCAGATAAGAGGAAAGGAGCATTCAGTGTTTGCAAGGTGGAGGAATAAATATCTGATTAGTCTGTAATTAAGTAGTTGGATCATTGGATGGGTTCGCAGGATGCAGCCCAAGCGTCCACAGTTCAGGACAGCCAGGAGCCCTGTGGTGGTTAAAAGGGAAGCAGTGTGGATCTTTGTAATGTACTCAGATGGGAACGCCGGCTGGATGTGATTAGCATTACAGAGATTGTAGGGTTACATGTCTTAAAGATATAAAACGAATTACATGTAGAAATTCCAGTTCAAGCAGACAGCACCATAAATACATGAACCTAAAACCCAATCAGCCGCCAATAGTACAATACCAATACTGTGCATCCCTAGTCTCAATTTAACACATCACAATACAGCAAAAGAAACAAGTGCCTGAAATGGCCCGTATGTTATTTATGGTCCTTATGACACATGTATACATCATAGTTGTATAGACAGAGTTCAGTACATAGAACAGACATAATTCTCCAACACTGCTGTTCCACCTTCACATACAAATACCATTTTCGAAAAGAGGTCAATAACATGAACTTCCACTTCTTCAACAAGTTCCTGGACAACTTCAATCCAACTTCACATTTCGCTCAAGACAGTTTCTTAAACACTTGGGAGAATATGGAGCAGCTGCACTCAGCTTGTGACCCTGAAGAGAGGAGCAGCTTCACCTTCATTTGCATCACCACACCAACAGCAGCCTGTAATTAGCAGGCACGGTGTGTGACTGCATCAGGGATTTTGCTGGTTCAACCAGATCATCTTAAACTGAGAGTGTCATAATGAGGAACATCTTTATCTACAGTGTGTTGATGTCCAGAAGGAAAGCGAGCAGCTACTACAGCGGTATATATACCGTTAGCTACCAGCAAGGTCCAGTAACTAGCACAGCTAACTAAATAGTAGGAGGGCGGAGCTTATTTACACAGAGGTTCATTTTATTTACTCTATTTCCAGTTGTTGCTTCTGTGGGATCAATCACAGCGTCTCACTGTAAACCAGCCAATCAAAGCAGCGACTATTCATGAGCTCACCAAAACAGGGAAAACGGCTTGTTTAATTCAAGGGCCAAAGTATAGGGTGTACATGGATGTCTAAAACTGTATCTGTCCTTTTTCACCCCGATTAAAGTCACATTCTTTCTATAAGGAACATCAGAACATAAAATACAGAATACGTGCTTTACATAACACTTAATATTTCAATACAGCATTTAAAATTATGCACTTCTAAAATATTTGTGGTTTGCTATTTGTAAAATTAGCACAGGACTAACCAAGCTCAGCGTTTGTTTAGTTATCCTGTGCTGCTTTTATAAATAGCAAACCACAAATATTTTTAGAACATGAACCCAGCTAAACTAAACAATGTAAATTAAACGTAACTGCACAGGCAGCAACACAGTACCAGCAGCATGCATTTTAATAAGAGAGATAGTCAAGCTTAGATCTTACCTGTTGTCTACAAAAGACACAGCATAGTTAACAGCCAGGCCAGGTGGGATTCCTGCATCTTTGAAAAACTGGATCCACTCTGAAGTGGCTGGAGAGATGGAGAGAGCAACACTGTTACAAATCAACCCAAAGATACCGCTCTTTTAAATAACATGCGTTAACTTCATGACTGTGAATAAGCCATGGTACGTTCAGTCTTTGATTTAGAGCTTAAGTGTCAAACCTCAATCCGGAACTGCCGTTAATCTGACACCCCTGTAACAGAGTATACCATCAGGTCCTCCGATTCTAACTCAGACCATCAAACTCGCTAAAGCTGCTTGTAGGCCAACTCCACAGGAGCCTAACATTACGTGACCCATTGAACACATGTAGGAAAGCAGCTGGGTGTTATTTTTAAAGCTGTGAGCAGAGCCAGAGGAGAATCCCCACCGGCAGCTCACATGCCTCTGAATGGAGCTGCAGGAGCAAACCTTCTTCTTGCTGTGCTTTCCACCTCGCTTCAGGCATCAGAGGCAATAACACAACCACGGATGATCCATCTACCTGAGTGTCAAGACAGCATGCTAGCAAGCTAGACTGGTTTAGTCAGGCCAGCAATAGGCTATACAAATGTGGGTCAGTTTGACTAATTACCAAAGAATGTTTAATTAAAGACACAACACCCTATACCGGCACGTAAAAGGTGCGGTTCACCCAAAAAAAATCTCATTTATGTCATGTTGATAGCCCATATCACTGTTTTGGCAAGTAAAACTGCAGGTAGGAAGTTTCTCTGAGCCTAAATCATCCCATCAAAGAAGGCTAACTGCTTTGAAATGCACATGTGGAATATGCTCAAAACACCCAAACACCTTTTTTAGGGTATCCATAGTATAAGTATGCTGGACAATACAAAGCCCCTGTTTGGCCCAGGTCCTACCCGGCGAGCACCAGGTCCTACCCAGCCAGCACCAGGTCCTACCCGGCCAGCACCAGGTACACTATGGTTGTGTTCAGACAGACAGCAAATCAGATTTGCTTCTCAAATAAGATAATCCAAACCAGAGCATCCAGACTGGATGATGGTATCAGGCGCTCACCACATAGTGTCAGTTGCTAACACTGTACTATGTGGTGAGCGCCTGATAGTATAGAGTGTACACCAGATTTCTGCCTAAAAATACACCACCTCCCCTAAACCACATAAACACCATCACCACTTCCCTTCAGTGGTCCGTAGTGCAAGACACTTCAACTAAAGCTGAATTAACATGGAAAGCAAGTTACGGCGTAACGACATACGTCCGGCAGATTTTGGGTTACACTGACCTTCATTCCCTTTTAGCATAGTAGCTAAACACTGCTCGAACATGGCCTTGGCCAATCTAACACTCTTCAAGTAAGGAGAAAAGGGTGATTTTTCAGTGATCCGCTTTCACAGTACTGACTTCTACTCGTAAATACACAAACGTAAGGGACGTACTGTTATTGGGTTAGCAGATTTACATATTTAGCTCTGTTCTGTTTGTGTAAATAAACCTAATGCCTAAAACAGACCCCTATCCCCCCCAGCCAGGATCCTACCACACTGAGCCGCTTGAGGACCGTGGGGTTGGTACCGATACTCATTCATTCCCAAGAAAAAGTGGGACACTGTACAGTTTACACAACTACACATTAACAGCCACATATCATTTAACTCCATGTTAAACGATGCTAACGTGAACCAACCACCGATGCTAACCCTTAGCTAACATGAAACGCTTCTCCGGTCTTCTTCAATTAGACCGTGTAGTTAACACGCGGCGAAATATCAAAATATTAGCATCGCTAGCCTAAAAATATACTGGTGAAAATGTCTTCAGGTGTTCACCACACACCGGCGACCTGAACAAGCGGCTACCAATCACCAAACCTCTCTGTGAGGGGAGTTAGAGAAGTTAGCTAAGCTCGCGCCCGTCGCCGGCGAGCACGAAGAGAGGAGGTGGGTTGGGTTAGCTTAGCTTAGCTTAGCATCTACCCTCACTAGCTATGTCACCTAAACCGCGCGCTACGTGTCTTCTCCCGGGGACGTTCTCATTACCTAGAACGACATCGTGGTCATGGTTTTGAACCGATACAACGACATTAACCTTTACCTCAAAGCCGCTCGGGGCTCGTTTCTTTCTCTCACCTGTTGTCACGGACGCCATCTTGGTGGAAAAAAAAAAGAAAAACGCTCCGTTGTGACGCAATATCCCTGAAGTTCGGAAAGAATCGGGCGCACGAATGTTTCCGACGGTGACGTCAGAGTGGCCGGCGGCTTCGCTCGGGTTCCCTCCGTGATCAAAGGGGTTAGCAGCACCTGAGCTACTGTAGATAGGTTTGTTCCGTGTAGGTTCCTGTACATTGGTTTAGGCATTAGCGTCAGCTGGAAGAACAGAGCGTGTGAATGATTAAGTCTGAGTTAGATGGAGAGAGTACGAGAAATGATTCCACCCAGCTGATAAACCTGTATAATGTACATGCATGTGCATATTATTTACAGTCCTGTACGGTTTAAGTAAAATGCATTCCTCTTGTCCAGTTAAACCTGGACTATCTATGTTATTGATGCATCAGCTTACTATGCAGTTTGTTTACCACTAGGGGGCGGCAAAACACCATTAATCTCTATATGGTCCATCTCTAGTACATACAGCTTTGAAGAAATCCCACCTCAGAATGATCAGTTCCTCTAGTTGTACAGGTTCTGGGTTTGTGTTGGTTCTGTTTGATTTTCTACACTACTGGAACCATGTCTCCCAAACTCCAGATCAGATATTGTATTAGATCTGTTTATTTCGAAAATCGCTAACGACCTCCAGAAGCCTGTTGTCAGAACCATGCTCGCTGTGTGTTTCAACCCAGCCACCGCTCGCCAGTCTCTCTGTAGGTCACTTGAGTTCATCTTACGGTGCTTAAGGGACATTGGAATGAGGTGGCCCTCATCACGGTCAGTAGAGAGTGGGTTTGGCCCTCTGCCAGTCTGTAGCTGTGTTGTCCTGTGTGTTTGCTGCTTGACCTTGTTCTTATGAACCAGACGCTCACTGTATCTGCCAGTAAAGCTAGAACCCAACCTTCAGTTTCTCCCTAAGAACCTGCTGTACATGTGGAGATGCTGATTTAAGAAGCAACTGGAGTGGGCTCGTATTTATTTTCAGAGCTGTATGTTTTATATAAATCTAAATATAATAGCTCCACTTACCATATACAATCAATCCATCCCATGCAGCTTGAATATCCTCACACAGTTCCTGCAGATGTTGCGGTAGGGGTGGAGGTGGAGGGACACCGGGCCTTCTGGACGTGTGACAACAAACCGTTCATCTTGGTGCTGACCACGGTGCCTCCACACACGGATTCGTTGGGCGTCTCCACCGAGACTAAAGCGGGACTCGTCACTAAAGATGACCCGCCGCCATTCTGAGTCCCTCCATGACAGTCTGGTACGACACCACTGCAGTCTGTGGTGACGGTGACGTGGTGTTAAGGACAGTCGTGGTAACGGTCTGTGTGCATGTAGTCCTGCGTGGTGCAGTCGTCTGCCAATGGTGCTGCACTAACAGGATGACTCATAGAGGACACCACTGCTGGCTGTATGTCTGTGAACATGGCTGTTGGGTCAGTCAGGTACAGTGATAAGGTCCATCCTTCCTTACGTCACATGACTTATTTGCATGTCCTACCCACCAAGTTTCATTCCTGTTGTTTGATTCTTTCTGGGTGCAGCTACTTTTATCCATGATGAGTGTAGATACTGCACCAATGTTCAGCACCACTGAAAATATTACATATCATAATTTTAATAAATATACTAAACGCCCACTGAGTGTAAAATCAAGAAACGTGTGCAGACTCTTCTCTAAACCGATGAACTTGAGCTGTATGATGTTATATGTATTCTTTATTAGACTGTAAAATAAAACATAACATGGTCCTTTTGGAGTAAACTGAAGGGAGGTAGAGCAGGAAGTGAACTATGGATGTAGAGTCACATCTGAAATTCATATAAACCAATAATAATAAGTTCTGGGAATCCTTAAAACTGATCACAAGAGTCACATTTTGCTATCTGGGCATCCTCTTTCCATATACATTTGGTTGTACTTCACTACACAGTTTCACGAATACAGTCCCGCATTATGGCAGGGCTTCCCACACATTCCAGTGCTTCCCTTATTTTAGCACACCCACTCTAGGAAGGGTTGTTTATTAAGCTGATTAGTCGGAAGGAAACACCAAAAAAATGTGTAGGGCGGTGGGCAGTGTAGAGCGGTGGGCAGTGCCAGGAGGACACAGCACTACAGGCCATTTAAAGGATTTCCCCAACATTAAAGGCTAACTCGGTGTGTTCAGTGACATCTGGTGTAACACAGTGCCGTGTATTATATCACACTGGGCTCTCTGGACACATCTAACCTTCAGGAGATCATAATGGGGTAGTGGTGGGAATGATGTTGTGAGTCACACTGCCGCTCTTCCATGCAGGAGTCTAGGTCTTAGCTCCCTCCCTGGGCAGGAACAGTATGCACAAGACTCCTGTGCTGATGTAAGGTTCCGTACACGTCACAAAATAAACAGAGACTGTATTTACTTACCTGTGAACAGAACTAGGAGTTAATGGGTCATAAGGGAACTGAAGGGTTCACCTTAGCTTTACTTACCTGGGTGAGTCCAACCTCTGGAAAAGAGGAGGGGAGAACAGAGCAGGTAAGGCAGAGTGAACTCCAGTGTCACCTCAGGCCACCAATGCCCAGGGGAGGGGCAGCCCTTTTATATGTGGCGTTACTGGGGGTACTGGGGGGGGGGTTCAGTACGGTAACTCAGTAAGTGTAATGCGTTAGTGTGCTGTAAGTAGTGTGTTGGTGTACACTAACTCAGTAAGTGTAATGTGTTAGTGTGCTGTAAGTAGTGTGTCGGTGTACAGTAACTCAGTAAGTGTAATGTGTTAGTGTACTGTAAGTAGCGTGTCGGTGTACAGTAACTCAGTAAGTGTAATGCGTTAGTGTGCTGTAAGTATTGTGTCGGTGTACAGTAACTCAGTAAGTGTAACGCGTTAGTGTGCTGTAAGTAGTGTGTTGGTGTACAGTAACTCAGTAAGTGTAATGTGTTAGTGTGCTGTAAGTAGTGTGTTGGTGTACAGTAACTCAGTAAGTGTAATGTGTTAGTGTGCTGTAAGTAGTGTGTCGGTGTACAGTAACTCAGTAAGTGTAATGTGTTAGTGTGCTGTAAGTAGTGTGTTGGTGTACAGTAACTCAGTAAGTGTAATGCGTTAGTGTGCTGTAAGTAGCGTGTTGGTGTACAGTAACTCAGTAAGTGTAATGCGTTAGTGTAGTGTAAGTAGTGTGTGGTGTACAGTAACTCAGTAAGTGTAATGTGTTAGTGTACTGTAAGTAGCGTGCTGGGGTACAGTAACTCAGTAAGTGTAGTGTGTTAGTGTGCTGTAAGTAGTGTGTTGGTGTACAGTAACTCGGTGAGTGTAATGTGTTAGTGTACTGTAAGTAGCGTGTCGGTGTACGGTAACTCAGTAAGTGTAATGTGTTAGTGTGCGGTAAGTAGAGTGTCGGTGTACAGTAACTCAGTAAGTGTAATGTGTTAGTGTGCTGTAAGTAGCGTGTCGGTGTACGGTAACTCAGTAAGTGTAATGTGTTAGTGTGCTGTAAGTAGCGTGTCGGTGTACGGTAACTCAGTAAGTGTAATGTGTTAGTGTACTGTAAGTAGCGTGTTGATGTACGGTAACTCAGTAAGTGTAATGTGTTAGTGTACTGTAAGTAGTGTGTTGGTGTACAGTAACTCAGTAAGTGTACTGCGTTAGTGTGCTGTAAGTAGCGTGTCGGTGTTCAGTAACTCAGTAAGTGTAATGCGTTAGTGTGCTGTAAGTAGCGTGTCGGTGTACAGTATCTCAGTAAGTGTAATGCGTTAGTGTGCTGTAAGTAGCGTGTCGGTGTACAGTAACTCAGTAAGTGTAATGTGTTAGTGTGCTGTAAGTAGCGTGTCGGTGTACAGTAACTCAGTAAGTGTAATGTGTTAGTGTGCTGTAAGTAGCGTGTCGGTGTACAGTAACTCAGTAAGTGTAATGTGTTAGTGTGCTGTAAGTAGCGTGTCGGTGTACAGTAACTCAGTAAGTGTAATGTGTTAGTGTGCTGTAAGTAGCGTGTCGGTGTACAGTAACTCAGTAAGTGTAATGTGTTAGTGTAATGTAAGTAGTGTGTTGGTGTACAGTATCTCAGTAAGTGTAATGTGTTAGTGTGCTGTAAGTAGTGTGTTGGTGTACAGTATCTCAGTAAGTGTAAT
Source organism: Prochilodus magdalenae (assembly GCA_024036415.1). Taxonomy (NCBI): domain Eukaryota; kingdom Metazoa; phylum Chordata; class Actinopteri; order Characiformes; family Prochilodontidae; genus Prochilodus; species Prochilodus magdalenae. Next base: position 112,507 of record JAMWET010003158.1, read on the forward strand.
GTGTTAGTGTGCTGTAAGTAGTGTGTTGGTGTACAGTATCTCAGTAAGTGTAATGTGTTAGTGTGCTGTAAGTAGCGTGTCGGTGTACAGTAACTCAGTAAGTGTAATGTGTTAGTGTGCTGTAAGTAGTGTGTTGGTGTACAGTATCTCAGTAAGTGTAATGTGTTAGTGTGCTGTAAGTAGCGTGTCGGTGTACAGTAACTCAGTAAGTGTAATGCGTTAGTGTGCTGTAAGTACTGTAAGTGTTTATTAGTTAGTAACTTGTCCATGTAGAAGTTTTCACGAACTTTTTTAGAAAAAAACCAAAGGAGAGAAGGGGGAAAATTCAGTATGCTTCAGTTTATTTCAAAACAAGGAAAGATGGTCATACGAAGAAATTCAGATAGGTTAGCACACTCAGTTTTTCACAGTCTATGCAACAAAGTGAAAAGTCCTTCTCAATTTTGTAAAGGGCTAATAAGATAGCGAGAGCAAATCAGAAACTGAGAACGCTAAAGATATGGAAAGGATGGTGACCCCCCCTCCCAGAGGGCCAGCCAGACTGATTCAGATGCATACTAGCGAAGGGTGAGAACTGCTGGAAGGGCAGGGTCGTCGGCCTCTGGGGTCAAAATGTTCTGTTCCACAGAACTAACATCCCCTGACCTGAAAAGAGCCCGGCCACTTCCGTCAAGTACATTTCAAACAAACGTTTCTTTTTTTTTTTATATATATATATATTTAATTACATATTTGATTGATCATACATATCTGCACCATAAAAGACAGACGTACAAATATTGATAAAGGTTTCAAACTTTAAGAGTTCATCCAAAGCTTATGATACTAATTGAGGCTCCACGTTCAAAACACCTCTCAAAAATAGAAATGCATCAAAACCTGTTCTCCATTTTTACACCATCACATACAGTCATATGCAAATGGACGTGAATATCGGTTTATCTACAGAGAGGACATTTTAATGCACAATTATAGCTTATTGGCTAAATATCACAAACTGGAGAAGAAGATCCAACGTAACATGGGGCCTGCGCAAAAGTTACGGCACATTTGACGAATTACAAATTTGAATTTTTCATAAAATGACAATTGCGCACTAAAATCAGCCATGAAATTCCCTGGGAAGGACTTTCCCCAGCAAAACATCAACCACTGAAACATTTGCATATGACTGTATGTCTACGATCCGACTGTAAGACGTTATCAAAGAAGGCCCTTGTTGAATCATCAAAGGCATATCGTGATAGAGACAAAAAGCTTCACCAGCAAGAACATGTCTACTGAGGTGAGAGGCAGTGGCTTCACGTCACCCTCATTATGACACCATTAATATTAACAAAGTCACCAGAAAAAAAAAAAAAGGTCATTGTATTTGAAGGTCGGCTAATGTGCTACATGCTATGGTCATCCCAGAGGATCTACATATTGCATTTCAATAAGCACTGAGAATTTGAGAAAGCCAAAGACTACCACTGCAAACGACACCGGGCGCCTCTTTTTTTGCAAAGCGGAAGACTAGACCCTTGAACGGATACCCCGCCATGCTCCCCCACGTTAGTCTCTTTGAATAGTACGTTGAAGAAATTCAGTTAACACTATCTTTTGGCTTCAGAGAGACGAAAAGCACCAACAGCGCACTACGAGCACCAAAACCAGCAGATCGGAAAGCTCTGCGCGCCGTACTGTAACATCAAAGCACTATCCCGGCTCGAAAGCCACCTAAGAGAGCCGTGCTGGGTCAACACTTCAGGAATGGCACTTGGAGCTGCCAGCTTTAAACCAGCCACCCTCTGTAAACGTCCCTAGTCCACAGCCTTGATGAAAAGAACCTCGGGTACAATTACGCTTTACAAGACAAGTGGTGCACTCATATATAGATAGTGTAATACAAAGAACAGAAGAAAGAAAAAAAAAACATTTGAAATTCCCACAGCTGAACATTTCGTAGTTTTGGAGGTTCATCCCACTTATGTGAGTCATGTGAGAATGTGCCGGAATGTGTTCAGAAATGTGTGCTTGTTTATGGGTGAAATGGTGCACATTCCCTCAAGGCCACCATTTGTGATCTACTAAACGGACCGTATGACTACCATGGACCCGTCCTAGGGCTGAACGATTTTGAGGGGTAATATAGAAAGACTAGGTGTTTTTCCCAGCCAATGTAATTTAAAGGCATTTTCTGAAGATTTTAAGCTTCAGGCCTGATTTGGCCACAACCACGTGTTATTAAATACAATCTCAATCATGTGGAATACGAGTAACACCACAGTTGAAGAATCACAACTTTGAATTGTTAAATTATTAAGCCTTATATGATACAGTTGTTGCCAAATTCTCAAAATGCCTTTGGTTCATAACCCTGACACGAGCCACGAATCGTTCAGCCCTAGCTTCAACAGACCAATCCACACATCCAATCCGTCAGGATTCTGTGAGAGCCGTGAAGGCGGGCTGTGTTCAGACTGCAGGGTGATCGGATTTGTTTCTCCAGTCAGATTTTCTCGAGACGACTGTTCACACTGTTACAGTCACAAGTGGTCAGTTTGGATTTGTGTGAGTTTCTGAATTTCAGATTTGAGCATCCAAACTGAGGCGCCCTATTGGTACCCGGTTCCAAACTGAATCACAGAAACCTGATTCCCCAAAAATCAATTTGCACACAATCTGAACATGCCAAAATCCGATTTAGGCGAGCAGTCTGAACAGGAGTTCAGGAGTTCGATTGCAGGCGGGGACAGTACACACTGGAGTGTAAAAGCCAGTACAGAAACACTAAGGGTATTGCTTGACCACATGGTTCCAATGTGAGTTTGGCACGAGTATTAAATCTGCATCGAGACACTCAGTTCTTCACTTCACGTCGTTTTATTTTTTATTATTTGTTTTTTGCGTCCAGTGTGTTTTGTCCACAGGGGCTGATGAGCGAGGGCTGTGGGACCAACCTCACACTGACAGACGAAAGCACGAGCGTAAAACATAAAAGCACAAATTCACCTCCATAAACCCATGATACATATATACCATTATATGCACCACAGTTCAAATATACTCATCATACATAGTCATGTGTTTTATATATAGAACATATAAATACACAGCAAATAGAGCAAAGGCAGTGACAATGCTTTTCATATTGAGGGAAAGGCGGGCTATTATTGGATATCATAATATAGTTTTTTGTTCTTTTAGAAAAATATCTATGTTTAAACCAAAACCAGCCGCAACAAGCTCGCCCCCCCGTCTTCATTAACAAAAATAACCCTTTTACATTTCTGAACATTCATACATTACAATCATTGTACATACTGTATATATATACACAATAGATATGTATATATATACGCATACATTATATAGAGCATTTTTTTTCTGGATACTTTATGACATAAAAAAGGTTCATAGTGCACAACATGTCTTTTTTAGTTGCCAAATGTAACATAAGAAGAAAATAATAATAATATTAATAATAATAATAACAATTATATTTTATAATTACATTAAGACAACAGTAACAGAGAAAAGGGGCGACTCACGTCCCCCCCCTGCAAAGTTCCTCCATTTGGCAGCAATGGCACAATCAATAGCAAAAGAGAAAAAGCATAACAAAAAAAAAAACACACACCTTAACTCAAGGTATCATAAAAAACAATAATTAATAATAACAAATTCACAGGAAAATAAAGTTTCATATTCATAAACAACTCCTGCCTTTCTTCCTCCATCTGCTTTGGCCCACACGTGTGCTTTCTCGACATGTCAACCTCCTTAAAGAAAGAAATAAACTGGAGAAGCAGCTTCAGCGATGCCCTTTCTTAATAAAAGCCTGCAACTGCCCACGGATCGATTACTAAAGGGCAGCAGCCAGGCTGCAAAGGACTATGGCCACTAGTCCAAGTGCTAAGAGGTTGTTTCAAACATTTTCCAAAGTTCTCTTTTTTTTTCACGTTTCTCAAAATCAAGCTAGCCAACACTGACTGACAAGACGCGCGCCACTTACATTAAGAGCCGCCTTTTGGATGCAACCTTCGGTTAGGCCACTTTTTTTTTTTTTTGAGGGTTCAAAGCTAATACTATCATGGAAATGAACTGGAAACCACAGAAAACCGTCTTCGGTGGAGAGGGGGTGTGGCATAAAACTGGTCTGGAAAAAACACGAGGACAAATAACAAGCAAGAGATGGCATGGGACACCAGACAGGATGGATTCGAACGTGGGGAGCTGCAAAGTGAAGCTCAGCCTTTCCTCCCTGTGCTTCTTCTTTTTCAGAGGCCTCCAGACCTCGGACGGGCACGGCCGTGCCTGAGAGCTCCTCCGCTCGCCTTAAACTCATCAAGCCCCATCAGTCTGTTCCGTACGTTTGCCCAACCATTCAAATTTGCATCCTTGTGAAGGAAGGGATCCCATGCCTTTGGGCCTACAGTGGCCCACTTGCCGTCGTTTGATCTGCATGCTATAGTCGGTGTCGTGTGTTTTGAAAGGTCTGCTCATAGTAAAAAGCTCTGCGGTTCCTCTGTGCAGTGCAGCAGGCCGGTCCATGCTGGGGAGGGGTGGGGGTCTGTGGCTCTGGGGTGGCCCGCCGATCAATCAAGGTTCCAGGGGCTTTCAGGGTCCAATGGGCTCTCAGGGGCCGAAGACTTCACAGAGAACCAGAGGTACATAGAGACAGGAGAGAGGAGAAACAGATGGGCAGATGGACGACGGAGGAGACAAGAAAAAAAAGAGATAGATAGAGATAGACTGACTGACTGACTGATTGGGTGGGCAACAATGTCCCTCATTTTCATAGTCCCAGCACAATGACATAGAAGAAGCAGGAGGAGGATTAGATGGAGGTATGAAGAGAGCAGGGGTGGAAGGATTTGCAGGATTTCGAAGTCCCCCAAAAAACCAACCAAAAAAAAAAAAAACCCAGTATGGAAGCCACAAAAGTTCTTTGTCCCTTTTCAGCTCAGACAAATACACTCTGCAGACGATCGGCATGGTGAGGAAAGAGAGAGATGGAACACCAATGTGAGCAGGAGCAGAGAGAGAGAGAGAGAGAGCGGTGTGAAGGGATAAGTGCTTGCGTTATTAGGTGTCTTTTAAATCTGGGACGTGGATGTGCGGGGATGTCACAGGCTCTGGCGCTGGTGACTCATTGCGATACTGTGCCTGGATTCAATACACATTAACACTTCATGAAGTCATTCAGGCTCGATATAAGCTACTAAAGCACTTAAGACGGTGCGGAATCGCTTCGCTGGAGCAATGAGACTGAGAGAACTCGTGTCCTGTCGAGGTATTTGACGATCATGTTTCCAATTCTGATACTGAAACTACGTGTGCAAAAATAATTCACTGAAAACGGCCAAAGGCCTCGAATAAATACGACGTCTGAAGTTGAATGTGGAATAGAAAAAGGTACTACACTAACAGAAGCGAATGCGGTCTCACTACATGTTATTGTGGAACTCTGCGTGCGGCTCTACAATCGACCAGGTACGTTTCGTGTATATGTACGCTGATATGTGTGAGTATGTGAAAAGGACAAGGACAGGCAAGAAAGAGCAGGGCTCTCAGAGCGCGAGAAGTGAGGGCGAGTTCAGGGAGTCAGAGGACTGCTCGCTGCTGCTGGTTCGCTGGTTAGCGCTGGCCCCGCAGGCTCCCTCTGGGTAGGTGAACACAAATGAAGATGTGTATGAGGGGTTGTAGCTGCCGGCGTCAGGGTTACCGCCACCGTCTGCAATGAGGCACGGGCCTCCCGGCGCCGGCTGGCTCTGCCCATAGAAAGAACTAGAAAAGGCTACCTCCTGCATCATCCCCTGCGGCTGCTGCGGCGGCGCCGGCTGCTGCTGTTGTGCCGAAGGAGGCTGAGTCTGCGATGAGCCCGGCAGGTGGTGGTGATGGGACGAATAAGCGGGAGGCAGGTAGAAAGTGTCCTCCTTCACAGTCAAGCCCACCACGGAGACCGGGGCGGGAGGCGGGGGCGTCTGCTGCTGCAGCTGCCCCGGTGCCTCCTCCTGGTATGGGATCTTGCAGCCAGGCTGGTGGGCAATGAGCACAAACTCAAGCCGCTCCTTCTCCTTCTGCAGCTCTGAAATCTCAGCCTCCAGCTCGGCCTTCTCCTCTTCTAAAATGTCTGTCTCCTGGAAAACGGGAGAGTGAGAGCGAAAGAGGCGCTGAGCAACATGAGTCTTTGTGTCAGGGTTATGAACTAAAGGCATTTTGAGAATTTGCCAACAACTATATCACAGAAAAAAAGTTTTTTTAAATAAAAAGCATTCAACGTTTTATTGATCGATTGCAGAGCTGTGCCACAGTTTCACAGGTATGTCCAGTAAGACTGCATTCTCTAAAATTCTATATTCTAATTTTATTCTGTACATGTAATATCTTTGTGGTTCTCATATACAATATATATACATAGCCCAAATTCTGTATTTTCTAAACCTCTATGTGTAGAACACAGATTTCATCCGCATTAAGAGATGCTAGTGCAGATCAAAAATGACCACACAGACTTTTAACACCTGTGCAGGTGATCTGAGGGACAGTTACAGTTCCCATGATAGTATCCCCAGTCATTAAGAAGAGTTCACCCCCTTCTTTACTGCAACACCAATTATACCATCACATATGCATTGGTTATATGTTGCAAACCACAGCTGCTATATGCCATGTTAAGGTACACAACATGCAGTAGAATGTTTTCCCTGAGCGGATGAACCTGGGAGCGTGTTGAGAGATTATTCAAAGATAACTCAGTCAAAATGTGCTGAAGGATGTGTCTTCTGAATATGGTAGTGAGCTATTTCCGGGTGTCCCAGTGGCCTTATGCATAAGGCATCAGCCTGTGGAGCTGGGGATTGTGGGTTTAAGGAGGAGTTTAGACGTCAGATGTGCCTCATTATTCATACTGAAATGTATTTCTGGATTGATCAAGTCTGATCTACCATTGTCGTCACATCTTCATCAGTATACTGTTGATGTTGCATGTGAGCCTGTGTCTGTGACCTTAATATGTAAACACGCATCACATGGTCTGAAAAACTCTGGCCTGCAACTATGACTTTTCTCAGACTTTGGAAATGTCAGTGCTGGCTTTACAGGGAAACTCACGCCGTATGACTCGATGACACTACATCTTTCGATTTTAGTAAGGAAATTGTTTAGACTGTAGCATTAAAGAAAAAACATAAGATGAGGATGACACACGATGTCATTGTTTTGGGATCGCTCACCGATTGCAGCCTGTCTGTGAGCTCACGCCGCCGATTACGACACTTGGCTGCAGCCAGTTTGTTTCTCTCTCTCCTGACGCGCCTCTTCTCCTCCTCTTCTGGAGTCAGCTGGGAATATGGGATTAGAGGCCATGTAAATATATCATTATCTTTCAAAGGCAGTGCATTCTTCTCCCAAAACACATTCCCACAGCCGTAAGTAAATCTAACACTGAAAATGTTCAGACGCTGTTTCATTGTCTTCATGTATACAAACCGTCTAGTCCAGCATGCTCCTCACTTACCGATTCGTCCCGTGTGCGGCGGCGGCTACGGGACTGGCGGACCGGGCCGGGGGTGTCCGAGCTGGGGGGTGTGAAGCCTGAGCCGGAGGAAAAACTGGGCCCCGGCAAATCGTAAGGGTCCAGGCCCACCGGCTGGGTCATGGTGGTGGTGCCTGTGCCACTCTGCCCCGGTGCCACGGAGGAGATGAGGGTGGGCTGCACCATCCACTGCAGGTCCTGGCTGGTGGTGATGGCCGTCACCGTGGGGACGAAGGAGCCGGGCATCTCCACCCCTACTCCACTGCCGGCTGTCCCGCCACCCACCCCTACACCACCAGCAGCAGATACACACTCCTGCAGAGGCAGAATGAAAGAGATTACATGAGGGGGTCTTGGAGGTAGAAGGTAAACCACTGGCACCTGTTTACATGACTCCCCCTGACTTGTAAGACTTTCACAGCCTTACAAACATTTAGCTGACTCTGGTTCCCAATTAGACGTATACCCCATGTGAATTATGCAGTGAATGTTAAGTTGAAATAACAATAATAATAATAATAATAATAATAATAATAATAATAATAATAATAATAATAATAATAATTCCCTATATAATATGTGAGTTGTGCATCTCTCAGTAATAAAAAAAATGTTTTAAGGTGTCCAGAAATTAATTAATAATTATTAATTAATACTAACTATGTAATAGAAAGCAACGTTTAATGATCACGTGACAGCTGCAAAGGAGCTATGCCTTCAAAATCACGATAAAAGCTCTCAATGAAATTACAAACCTCATATGTTTTAAACTACACACGTTTCAAAATCTCTTAAAAAAGAAAGAAAAGAAAGAAGGAAGAAACTGGATGAGACCCTTAGGGACCTTCTTAAAAAAGGGCGGCTCGCTCTTCAGTCTTTATTTAGAAAACAGAGGCGCCGGAGCGAGTTCGAAATCTCATGAATATTCATGTGGAGCGCGTCAGACGGAAAAGACCATTGGTTGCCCATGCACCGCTACAGCCAATAAGCGCTCTCGAGTCACTACAACCCCCCTTTCCTTTTCCCCCGTCACTCCCCCGGTGTTCCCCTTAGCAACGCGACGTAACACTCCAAAATAGAACGCATTTACGTCACTGCGCAAGAGGCGGGGCTTTGCGTGCCTACGTCGGAGAGTTCCACACGTTGCTAGCAGCTACTACGGAGGCTGGTCTGCGGCGCTGAGAAGTCCGCGATAAATCTACACAACTCGAAAATCTGGAGGAATCACGGCTTCGCTGTAACTGCAGCCCCCTGCAGTCCTACTCATAACGACCTGACAGCCAACATATGTTGCTAATGTTATTCCTACAGGAGTTCACAGTGGCTACACAGCAGCAAAACGCGCACACATAGCTTAGCTAGCACAGAGAGGAGCAAAAACATGTCAGAAGTGCAAAAAAAGGACTTACTTGGGGCGCACTGGTGGTGGGTGGGCTCCCGAAAGAGTCCACGGAGGACAGGTACTGCGATTCAGCAGAAGGGGACGAACTTCCACGGGAACCGGTGTCGAGGTCTCCGGGGAACCCCTGGAACATCTCCCCGGCAGAGCCGAGAGGAGCCGACAAACCTACTACCGCTCCTGGCAAAAACGTCTGACCGTCACCTGTCAGCCAATGAGAGATGTGGCGTTGTAGTGGTGCACTTTCTAGGCTGAAAACGCACCGTACAGCGGTTAAATGGACTACACGTGCAGACCCTATATAGTGCTGCAAGACCTACGCTCGCGTTATGTGTGCAAGTCCGTAAAAGCAGTGAGCCATCAGCTGTGCCGTGACCTACCGTAACAAGATTTACTTGAAGACTCCGTAAAGATGCCCTTAGTCTCTTTCCAGAAAAGTTGCATTAAGGTGGCAATCCAGTTCTGATCCGGAGGAGAACACAACAATCAAAACAATCCAGGCAGCAGCAGCACGTCCGCGGTAGAATCCGTAACGTCTCGCTCTTTTTCTTTACAAAGTAATAACAACATGTGCATTTATAAATCCATGAAGTGGAATGGTCATCCCCCCACCAGTGTGACGTGTATGTGTTCACAGGACGAAGGCAGTCGCTCGTGGAGTCGTTTTCTCGCTGCCGAGCTGTTCCTCTTCTGAATGAAGCCATCTGAGTCCGCATTGTAAAGTAGGGAGTTCTGTCTCCGCCCCTTACTGGAGTTCCGCTGACGTAGATGCCCATATATGGTTCGCCGTTCGCTGTGTTTTTGTTTTTGGTCTCCTAGGCGATGACGTAAAAGGGATTCCCTCACCCACACAACCGTTACGGAGCGATCCAGAATAGCAGCGTTTACTATATTCACTTCCACGAGATATTTCTATTTCTATTTATGTGTATTTTTATTTTTGTCTGCTTTTGTGCTGCTACACAACTGCACCCAAGTGTTTAGATGTACTTTTAGAATATTTTATTACAATAATAAAATGGCATCTTAGAATTACCAATTTGATGAAATAATGTTGCTAATATGAAGGAAAGCAGGTTTTAGTTATATGACGAGTTTCTCGTGCTTCATAATGGAAGTTGTATAAACAGCAGTTTATGGCTGAACTGTTTCAGTACAGCATTTAAAAGCATTTTTGTCATGTAGCCTGATACCTTAAACCCAAACTGAAGCTGGTCCAATAAGAGAAGAGCTGAAGGACTTTCCCAACTCAAGTTGGCCAACTGGGACCCCCTGCTTGCGGGTACACCCACCCCTTCAGCAGCTTTAGCACCTGGGGCAAAGGAAAACTAAGGCGTGCTGCGTTTGTAGTCCCTCTCTTTCTTTGTTATGCAGACACAAAGATAAGAAAGGGGTTTTTTTTGCCTTTTTTTGGCCTCATGTTATTGCAGAGCATGAAAATCCTGGAAATCTGCACTCAAGCAAATGAGCAAAATATGCTTACTATCACTGGAACTTCTCATAGCCTGGGGCAATAGCAGTAATGATGGTGATAATAACAATAATAAACAACTGCTAATGAAATACAAAAAAAGTACATGTATATTTACCTTTTGTATATATTATGTATGTCATTTCTGCAAATCATGATAGTCTTTGTTAGCAGTTCACTTCTAATTTTACAGTACAAGTACTGCTGCTGTGGCCCCATACAGTACAATCACCTGGAAAGAAAAGAAGCCAGGCTGGGCCCCCCAAGATGCTAGAGTATTTCCCAGGGAGTATTTCTCAGTTTAGCCAGGTAACTTGAGCCAGGAATTAAGCTTGCCCAATTGGAAACGAACTGAGGAACATTTTAATTAGACAGTCCTGAGTTTATCTGTAATGAGCAATCTGACTATGAGAAAAATCCAGTTTTGTGAAATACCCCAAGGCATAATAATAATAAAAATAAAAACATGTATACAAACACAAAAAGTATATGCATTATATCATAATACATGTTTTCATGAACAAAAAATGAACACTGAGACAACCCTTTGTCAACTGACAAAACCTGAGAAACAGGTTAAAGTCTGATATATACATCATTAGAAGTCAACTAACAACACTGGAGAGCGTGTAAACAAAGGAACAGCTGACTCCTGTACATGTGGAACAAACAGTTAATCATTTTCAAGATAACAATAATAATAGACAGTGAGCAATAACAAGTGGAATATAGGACAGGAAGCTATAGGAAAACTCCAGAAAGCTTTTATATGAAACCCTTATTTTCCCCCCACCCGTATTCTGTCAAACCCCGCTTAGTTGCGTTATAGCACTCAGCCAATCCCAGCGCGCGAGGCAGAATGCGGGTAAAAATGAACAACCTAAAATAATAATAATAATAATATTAACAATAATAAAGATACACAAATAACAAGCAAATAAATAAATCAACAAACGAAATGAATAAATAAATAAATAAATAAAAGGGTTCGGATGCTATATTAAAAAGTTCGACGGTTGCTATAGTGACGTGACCGGCTTCTCTGCGCTAGCCAATCGCAGCGGGGCATGAGGGACGCGACTAACCAATCTTGGCGCAGGAGGCGGGACCCTTTACAATACCAGTGGGTAAGAAACTGGGGTGAGAGTGGGGATAGCAACAATTAGTCAGCATGTGAACGTCACTGACGAAGAACGAACTGTTCTGGTCCGGTGGCAGGTAGGAGCCTGCTACTCAAACCGGATGACTAACGGCCGAGCGCGTACATAAATATATTTATTTATATATTTATTTATATAAAAAATAATCTACCACAAATACCAGCCAGATTCCGCAATGTCCAGGTTAAATAAGAACGACTTCGTCAGAAATAAATTCACATCACAGCATATGTGGGCTGTAAAATAAGGAATGATGAAAGCAAGATAGTGGGAGATGACAGTCCAGCCACGGGTTCTCTGCTGCTGAGCTTTTTTAGCTAAGCTGGCTACATTATTATGACCTGTTAGCCTCACTTACAAGGAAGGACAAGACCAGTATTTTAGCTCAGAAACAAACCTGGATTAAAGTGTAGCCTGTTTATTGTCATACAGTACCCAGTTCTGTCATACATTACACAGCAACTGCACAAAATGCCAAAAACATAAAGCCAAAATATTGTTAGCATGTGGTTCCCACTAGCCAGCCTCCCTCTTACGACCCAGTCTGAATGTGTGTACAGGCGTTGCGTCGTCATGGAAACGCCGTTCCAGCACGTCTGACGCAAAGACGTCATGACGATTCGGTCCTCTTTTTTTTGTTTTTGTTGCGCAGCAACTCGTTTCCGTGGTAACCCGTGGACGGGGCGGCCTGGCGAGACTAGCGCCGAGGAGAGGTTCACACAGACGGAGCGGATTTAGCGCTGGCCAAGCCCGAACCTATATATTTTTTTCCCACGGAGGTCACTTTTCTCTGCTCTCGGTCGGTCAGTCTAACCGAGCGTACAGGTTTTGGCATGATTAGGGCAGCCAGCCCGCCGCGCTCGTGCTGAAGTTTGCGCTGTTTTGGGTAGCTAGCGCGTAAGCACGCTGCTAACTAGACTAGCTAGCATAGCTGGCTATGCTTCGCGCTGCTTGGCTCCATAGCAGACAGCGAGACTGAAGTCGGCCTCACTGTTCTTGGTCGCCTGTTCTCGTTCCACCTTAAATTGTGCAGTAGCTCCATTCTGGCGCATCTGGATTTAAGGTGGAAGGGGAACATTCCAACGAACAGCTGGCAAGTAAGAAGTTTTATGAAGTTGGCTTTCCCCTCCCGTAGCTTCTCGCTTCGAATTTTCGACTGCCACCTTAAATGCTATAACAGCTCTATTCTGGCGCCCAGAATTTAAGGCGGAACGATACATTTGAAGGCTATGCGTTGGTGATAACTGGCTTACTTTGGGTCACACCGCTTGAATAGGGATGATTTTGAGCGTAAACTGACACGAACGTTTATTAAAGCGTAATTACCGTTTCTTATCTAAATAAGAATAGCAGTGCTAATGGGTGCATGCTAATGTTTACACTTGCTAGTTAAAATAGCGTATATAATAATAATAATAATAATGGGTTCAGTTTAAAGGGCTTAATCAAACATTGACAAACAGACAAACTATACATTTTAATAAGACACAGACATGAATGTGTAAGTATCAATAAGAACCATTTAGTTTTAATTCAAAGCCAAGTTTACATGTATTAAAAGCATTGAGCACACTGATAAAGCTGGAATTGAGTTCCACAGTTTAGAAGCAGAATGATTAAAAGTGTCCCTCCATGTTTTCTATATTTTACTGAAGGTGTTTGCAGAAGGTCAGTATCTGCAGATCCATGATCACCAGCTGGAACATAAACAGAGAGGCATTCTGTGATGTAAGCAGGTGCTAGATTATTATAGCCAGGTTTCTCAACCCTTGTCCCGGAGGCACCCTGCCCTGCACGTTTCAGTGGATTCCCTGCTTTAACACACCCACTGCACTCTGAAAGGACTTTCTGAGAAGTTGAATCAGGTGTGCTGGGAGCAGGGAAAGCACTAAATGTACAGGGCAGGAAATACTGATTTAGAGCTAATTAGACTAGTAACAGATCTATTCTAATAGATACAGGTAGTCAGTGCATGTCGTTTACAACAGAGTGAAATTAGCTCTCTCTGTTGTTGTTGTTTTTAGGTTCTGTGTTGTAGGGGATGTGTTTTTTTCCAAAGGACCATCACAGTGAAACGCTCTGCTTGTAACAAACACATGAACAAGTACCAGTTTCTTTGCATCGGCCAGAGAAGATGCTAAATTATAGCAATATTTCTTAGGTGATAAAAACTTCAGTGACTGCTTTTACATGTGGGATAAAACAGAGCCCAGAGTCTAAGATCACACCCAGATTCCTGAATTTTGCAGTGAATTTAATTATGAGACAAAGGCAACTCAGTTCATCGTAATGGCTGCCCAAAAGAGCACTTGCCTTTTTCAGTAGCTGCATTATTCACAAGAACAGTTCTAATTTCCAAAGTCTCAGTGTCCCAGTGCCTGTAGCTCCAGTAAATGCCAGTCCCTACATCAGAGATGCAAACAACTTTGCAAGCTGTTTGTTTGGATAAGCACCAGGATCAATGCACATGTAGTTCTATTTCATAGCATACCTGTCTAATCCAGGACGGGGTATTAACCAAACCGGCCACAAATTATATATGTAGTCTAAGATATTTTTCTATAGCTTATGATAGCTATCCAAAGAAAACCATCTCCATTTTTGTTGATTACTAATTTGTGACATCGTTTGAACACAGCACCTGTCCTAAACTGTGTGTAAAGACTTGACCTTGCTAAGAAGTTGAATCAGATGCTGGACCTTGTTCTTATAAACCAGACGCTCACTGTATCTGCCAGTAAAACTAGAACCCAACCTTTTGTTCCTCACTAAGAAACTGCTGTACATGTGGAGAAGCTGATTTAAGAAGAAACTGAAATGGTGTCTTATTTATTTCCAGAGCTGTATATGCTTATTATGGTATTAATGTGATCCACACATAGCGGGGTGGATTTATACCACTGATGTGACAAATGTGAGCACTGTGCATCACCGATGTGCCTGCAAAACCCTCCTCTTTGAACTCAAGTTTTTGCTGTGCTTGCTTTGTTTGTTTCAGACGGTCTTGTGCCAGCTGAAAGGTGAAACTGTAAATGTTTGGAAGGAGGAGCATACCGAAGCCCAGACAGCCAGACTTTTGTTTACTGCACTCTCTCCGTTTTCCTGTTTGTGGTCTCGGTGCAGCTCAAGCCCCCTGCAGCAGTCACGAGAGTGGCCCATTTCCTGGGGAGGCGGGACATGTTTGCCCACTTCCCTGCCCAAAATATTTGTAACTAGGCAACAGCGAAGCCCGTCCCACTGTAGGACCGTGTTGTTCACGCCCCTCTTGGCTGCTTTCACTAGCACCATTGCATAACCCTCGTGCTAACTTCCCATCACCAGCGAACAAAGTTAACCCATGAATGTTCCACAGCGCACCCTCAAAATGTTCCTGGCTGTGCTCTTTCAGCTGTTCTATAGTCTGCTTCCCTCGCTGTGCCTCTCTGTATGTTCTTGTACAGAGTTTTTTGACTTTCAGACTCATTTTGGCTGTGTATGGGGGGACCGCTGTGTTTGCAGGGACACATGCAGCTGCATAGAGGCCAAACATCTGCTGCTATTGAGCTAAACCTGGAAGTCTGCCGCTCTACCTCCCTGATTTCTCCGGCTTTGTTTTTATAGTCCCGGAGTGTTTCACTGACACGACAGAGACACCAGGCTGTTGGCCAAGTAAACACAACTCATGTGCAAGGTAATATACATATAAGCTGATCTTAATTAAATGCGTAAACGGTCACGTCCTCATCTTTTTCCCAAACTGACCTTCACATGTCCTTTTTCAAAATGAAGAAAGAACTGCATCCACTTATTATTTATACCCTTTGATTCTGAGAGATGATATCATGAAAAAGAAGCCATATATTTTTTAAAATAACCTGATATGTTTTTATTCTTGTCACTTGGCCAAATATAATAACTTCTTAATCTCCGATGGGATATTGCTTTATTAAAGCAGAGTTGTAGCTTATTAAAACCTGCATTGATAAACATAGAAATAAGTCAGTGTGTCGCAGCCTGTGTGTTCTCACACTCTCTGGATAGTTCTTTCGTCTCCCGGGTTGCTCGTAAGTGGGGAAACACTTGGTCGTGTCTGGAAACATCTGGCATGTCCAGCGGTATGAGGTCATTCCTCTGCCTCCCTTGCTCTTTTACTGACTGGCTCACCCTGTGTGTGTCTGTCTGTCTGTACTGGATGTGGAATGCACAAGGAGGGGGGGTTTGGAAAACAGGTCTTTGAAAGAAGGAGGGTCACAGACCAGACTGCTCTGGCTCCTTACTCTTTTTCGGGTCACTTTGTTCAGACAGACAGCGCTTGAACTTTTAGCTCGTCTGTGGCTAGAAAGGCTCCCTATTCCCAGACTGAGGGACTTGAGGAACAAAAGTAATTTGCTGGAAACCAAATAACGTGGCGAGCTTATTTATTTACACCAGACTTTTACCATGAGGCCTCACCGGCAGTAAAAGTAAGCATGGCCACATCAGGCAGCCCAACAGAGGGCTAGGACCTGACCCTGACCTAAATGACGGGCATCTTTCATGACTTCATTGCCCAGTAATAGACCACAAGTACATATGCGATGAGCATTATGCAGACCGCTGTGCTTCTCCATTACGTTCGTCCTGTCGGGATCGCAGCCTGGTGAGTGTTTGAGGAAGTGACAGGGCAACAGGAAACTGTGCTTTGCTTTGATATCATGGAGATTTTTAACTGTATAATTCAACATTCCAGTGGCCATGTTCACCCCTCTGGAATGTTTTCAAGGAAACGTTCTGCTTCGCTTTTGAACAATGCACTTGGCAAATATGAAGTGTTTTTTGAAAGTCGTAGGTAGTTTTGGGATTGTTTGGGTTGAAAGCGTCATACTGGGTTCCTAAGGTGAGACGTCCTCCAATTGTCCTTGTTAACTGTGCCATTGTTGGCACGCTTATCTGATATTGTACCGTGCAAGACACTGCAATGAGGCAAGCTCAAGCCTCTGTGCAATGTAATCAGTGGGTTTAGCATTCAGCAGCGCAGTGTGACTCAAGCAGCGTTACCCTCAAGCGCGTCAAACGTAGCCTACTTTCAGCAGGCCCCATGCCAGACAGGGAGGCGCAGCTCTGGAGCAGAGAGAGAGAGAGAGAGGGCACACTTTCTTTTCCTCCTCTCTGCATCTCCATCAGTCTCTCTCCAGCGCTCGCTCTCAACCCCCACCTTCTCTATCCAGTTCTCCTCACCCATCTCCCCCACTCCTCCAGAGCTTATGCAACGCTTGCCCTGTTTTTCTGGGGGAGGTTGTGAGGGACGTTAGAGAGAGAGAAAGCAGGTGGGAGGGAAAGACAGACAGAGAGAACGAGAGAGAGGGAGGGGGGAAAAGAGTGCAGTCAGCGCACATTGCACACGTCAGGTAGAAGACAAACTGTCCTTACCTGCCCCCCTCACCCACCCCCCCCTTCATCACTACCTCCCTCGGCTTCTCTTCGTCATCAGTGCTCTCTGACTCTCTCCCACCCATTCACCCACCCGACTCCGGTGCCATGCACTCAGAAACAGGGAGCAGCCAAACAGCCGGCTACTCCTGCCATTCCACACATAGCCCCGTCGCTGGAGGTCAGTTAGCTCCAACACATTTGAGGCAAATCAGGTTATACTCCCATAAAAGAATGTCAACAAATCAAATGTAGTCAGGTTTGCCCTTGCCCCAGATATAATCAGTCAGCCAAGGCATGTGTGGTATTCAGTGCTTACTACGTACGTTCGGAGCTGGGTGGGCTAATGTAGCAAGTAATGAAAGTTTATATCGAACCAATTAGTGTTCTAAAAAGCTGCATGCCTTCATTACCAGATGCTTGTCTGTCTTAAATCATGTCAAGCTGATCTCAAATAGACATGCTTGTGTGGTTTCTGGCTCCATATGACGGGACAAACTAACTTTAGAGATTTTATATGCCCAACTTTTATAGATACCCCAGCTCAATCCAAGCACTTCTACTGAAATCAAGGTATAATAAATACACTCATCATCAAAAGAGTAGTTGCAGAAATATCTGAAACTTGGTGGGTAGGTTTGACATCACAAGACATGCGAATGATTCAAGTTTCATGCTTGGCTGCATGTGACGTGAGCAAGGACAGGCTGTATCGCTGTACCCGACTGATCCGACAGCCACAACTGCGGACTGTCGGCCAGCAGTGATGTCCTCTATGAGTCATCCTGTTAGTGTAGCACCATTGGCAGACGGCTGCACAACACAGGACTGGATGCACACAGACCGTTACGACGACTGCCCTTAACACCACGTCACCGTCACCAAAGACTGCAATGGTGTCGAGCCAGACTGTCATGGAGTGACTCAGTATAGCAGCGGGTCATAGTCACTAATAAGCTGTTTTAGTAATGGTTGAGATGACCAGCGAATCTGTGTGGAGGCGCCAAGATGAACGATCTGTTGTTACGCGTTACATGTACAGAAGGCCTGGTGTCATTTCACCTCCACCCCTACCACATAATCTGCAGGAACTGTGTAAGAATATTCAAGCTGCATGGCTGAGACAACTCCAAGCTAAGACATCTGACTTGTTGCCTTAGCAAACATGGCTGCCGATGCCATACTGAGAGACGCTACTTCTGTATGTGTAGCGTAAAAAATTGTCCATATCAGCCTAAATGTATCATCATGTATTGATCCTAGTAACTTTATCTTCCTTCCCAATAGCACTGCCATTCCACACCTCCTTCTGGGTGCAGCTGTCCTGCTGAGGATGTGTATTGATAGAACACAAGATGTTGGAACATTGCTGAGTATTTGATTGCACTCAACCACAAAATCATTAGTGAGGTCAGGTATTGATGTTGGATGATCAGTTGTGGATCATTCCTGCTCATCCCAAAAGTACTATATGGAGCTTCTTCAGCCCCAAAGAACGCAGTTCTGCTCCATGGCTTAACCCCTGGGCACAGTGACCATAGGTTCATGTGTTAAAAGTTAGGCTGTTGAATGTAGCTCCTTCCGTTGTCTTTCTGTAAAGTCCATAATAAAAACATCTGCCCGGA
The DNA here is from genome assembly GCA_024036415.1 of Prochilodus magdalenae. Taxonomy (NCBI): domain Eukaryota; kingdom Metazoa; phylum Chordata; class Actinopteri; order Characiformes; family Prochilodontidae; genus Prochilodus; species Prochilodus magdalenae. The sequence goes on from JAMWET010003158.1 coordinate 131,072, forward strand.
CACAGAGGAGTATCGGTGATTGGTGGGAATTGTTAATGAGGAGGAACTCCTAAACACTCTGCTTTTAGAAATTCTGCATGAGTCACGGATGGAAAATGTGAAGAATGCGCATATGCTATCAAGAACTGCTGCACCAGTATGTGTCCAATTACAATTAACCCAGCGCTATAATTATCACAGACCTGAGCCCAGATCAATTCAGTGATAATTATACCACATTACTGAAAAGGTTTATTTTTATAATCGGAATTACAGCCGTATGGAATCGCAGTGTAAAGAATAATTACATGAATCACTTACCTTTCCTTGCTGGTTGTTACCCAAGGCGAGGCTATTAGCAGTAATATATTTTAATTACTGATGTTATTACCTTTTATCTACCCCTCTGACATCATTATCACACCTCTGGTTACAGTACCTAAGTATTAGCATTTGTTTCTCATGGCCGACTCCCAGAAACCTGACGAAATGAATCAGCGTGAGGCTCATGGCCAACGGGCTTTACGCTCCACTAACAGTCTGCACACCTGTGATGGTATCTGATTCATCTAGTCATTAAACCACAGCAATGATTCAGCCACACTGCCCCGTATCTCACTCTGTGTTTCTTTTTAAATTAGTTTTTAATTAATTATACATGCTGTCTGTGTCCTTCCCTTAGACTGAAGGCCTGATACTGATTCACGAATCCTCTTATCAGTCCTGACGAAAGGTGAAACACTGATAACGTTACACGAAATAAAACACTAAGCGTGTATTGACTGACAGACACCACTAGAGAGTGTGAGCCACTTGTTGCTATGATGTAATTATCAAAGATGTTCGAGATGAACACTTATCAAGTCGATTATAACCATCTTAAATTATATCTGTGCTGAGTTTATTGTTTATCTGCATTCATCTAGAACTTGACAGATTCATTAAGGAGACCTACTTGAATCTACACTCTTCCATTTTATCAGCTTCACTGACCATATAGAAACACTACAGACTGTAGTCCATTGGTTTCTCTGTATACTGTATTACCGTGTTCTTCAATGGTCAGGACCCCCACAGAGCAGGTACTATGTGGGTGGTGGATCATTCTCAGCACTGCAGTGACACTGACGTGGTGGTGTGAGGGGATCAGACACAGCAGTGCTGCTGGACTCCTCAGTGTCACTGCTGGACTGAGAATCAGTCACCAACCAAAACTATCCAGCCAACTGCGTCCTTTGGGAAGCGTCCTGTGGGGCAGCGTCCTGTGGGGCAGCGTCCTGTGGGCAGCGTCCTGTGACCACTGATGAAGGACTAGAGAATGCCCAGCACTGCACTGTGCAGCAGCAGCAGATGAGCTATCGTCTCTGACTGTCCATCTACAAGGTGGACCAGCAAGGTAGGAGTGTCTAATAGAGTGGACAGTGAGTGGACACAGTGTCTAAACACTCCAGCAGCACTGCTGTGTCTGATCCACTCACACCAGCCCCACACACACTAACACACCACCACCACGTCAGTGTCACTACAGTGCTGAGAATGATCCACCACCCACATCATGCCTGCTCTGTGGTGGTCCTGTGGGGGTCCTGACCATTGAAGAACAGGGTAATACAGTATACAGAGAAACAGATGGACTACAGTCTGTAACTCTAGAGATGATGATAAAATGGTCTGTGAGTGCGGATACAAGGCGGTGTTCTTAATAAAGTGGCCAATCAGTGTATGCACCTACACAAACAGACAGATTTCATTATGGACCGCTAAGAAAAGGTATTAGCACCTCTCTAATGATATCTGTTGTTGAGACAGATTGTTTTTAGTTTCTTTGTTTTAAAAAGATACTGATAGACTTTATTTAATTTCCAGTCAAAACAGCCAATAAGTAAAAGTTATCAATAATGTTAGATAGGGGACAATCCACTTGCACAGGAATGGGAAAGGCAAAAGAATTGTAGGGGGAAAAAAGTTCTTAGAAAAGATCCCTCAAATTAACAGCATCTAAAGTTCCACTCTTGCTTCAGATCTGAACACATTCACAGGTGTTTCTGTCCATCCTTCTACTGTGAGACCCTACTACCGCAACCCTATGGAGGTCTGAAAGGATGTGTAGCTCAAGAAGCTCCTCACTGAGAAAAGGAGTCGCACATACCCAACAAAGAAGCTGCTGGTGCTCTCAGAACCACAGACTTACCAACACAGAGTCCAGAACCTCAACACCATTAAATGTATTTAGTTTTCCGGATGGTGAGCAGCAATAAAGCTAAACCAACCTTTAAGACTGAACATCGTATGGGAAACATCTCTACAGAGTTCTTTGTGGAACTAAAAGGGAGTCTCCAGAAGAGAATGAAAGCTACAATGAAGTCTGGGGGCTGAGTATTAATAATTCAATTTTGAATGATTTGAAATGGCTGAGGCTTTTTCTGGAGGTTGAACTTAATGGCTGGTTCTGGAAATTAAACAAATGAAGGGTGGTCTTTTTGCACAAGACCGGATATGGTAAAGTCCAGTTTGCTTACTTTCATGCTGTAGCCTACAACGTCACTAACAGTAAGATCACTTTTACAAATGGACATATGGTTGCAGTAATGTATTTTGTTGCTGCATAAATATTAGGAAGGTATCATGTAGCAACATATCAGCATATCAGAAAGTACAATACAACTACCGTCTACTTCCATTGTAGTTATGTATGTAGTTAGTACGACAATGAACAAGTTGACGTAAACCGAACACAAATGCCTCTAAATTTTGAGTGTGGGGGCAAACAGTCAAATACAGTTTGAGTGACGCATTAGTCAGTAAGTGATGTATTCACACCCAAAAGAGCTGACATTTTACCCATATTGTTGTCGTACTTCGTAAGCAGTGAATCCCATACACCCGCTAATAAAAGAGGTCATTTATAGAAAACTGCCATGGGTTTAAGTGACTGTACCGGGCAAGCAAAAAGCTCTCGGTGTGATGCAAGCTTACAGAGCAGAGAGGCGTTGGGACGCATCCAGCTTTCTGTCTTAAAAATATCACATCAATTACCATTCCCGTAAATACGTTAAGCACCCCATGCCAGCACATCTTTAAATACACCGTGGTGACGACTTCACTAGTATTGTGTTCATCAACATGGACACGCCAGCCAGGTCTATATTTGAGCCTTGGCAGACTCCTTATACAAGCCCCCCTCCTTAGCTCTCCCGGTCCCGCTGGATCTATGACTTCCACATCTCCCGTCCTCTCCCACCACCACCCCCCCCTTGGTGATTACACCCCCACACGCTGCACTACAAATCTGGCTCTATTCCTGGAGCCGCCCCCGGTGGTACCGCGCTGAATTACTATGGCTGGCAGGAACAGGCGCAGAGCCGTGTCACTGCAGCCTGGCGGCCGGATCAATGAGGGGAAAAAGGAGTGGGCCGAGGGAGGGGATGAGAAGAACACAGATGGAGGGAGGTGGGCAAACGGTTGGAGGAATCTATTCATTTCCCCCCAGCACGTCAGAGAACGCCAAAGAAACACATGTTCTCCAAGCTGCAACACATTTGTCCTCGCCAAGGAGGAGAAGAATCACATCTAAGGTTTAGTGTCGGGTGGATATGTTCAAGCATCTAGGGACGCCCAGCTTTTGGGTATTTTGGGAGAATTAAGTGGTTCAACAAATACATTTAAAGTGGCTTGGTGTGAAGTGGTGGTTTGTGTTCACAGTGGTGGTGATGGGAACCAGACGTCTACCTCTAAATGAGACCTCACAGAAAGATATTACATGAAATGGTTACGGATATGCTACCTGGTGCCTGAGACGCTTTATTTTGGCCTAAACGTATATATTTTTAGTCTGTTTATGCTGGAGGGGTATGTATAGTGTAACTGTAATATAAACTACAACCCAAAAAATAATTAGATTCATTTGACCATCATCAACATTCCACATAAACGCTCAGAAGACACATGTAGGTTTACTGGTGGTTGTGGATAGTAAAGAAAATGGCTGTACTAGTGTTGTAGAAATGGCGGCCACTGGTTCCCATCACCTTCACTGTAAAAAAAAAGGCGGTAAGACTCTCTCAATGAACCATTAAACCACACATCAAACCGTCCTGAATGACCTTGTTTACACCTCTGTGAATTGCCCTGTAATGTAAACCTCTTATTTTGTCTTAGAAGGAACAGCTGTAACGACTATTCATGGCTAAACAATCTCATATGCAGAAACTAGTTATGGCATTAGTGACGGTGCTACCTTGGACAGTAAGCCTAGGGACCTGTATCTGATCCCCATGGTATGTCAGCACTCATCGACACTTGGACCAAAAAGGTTTCAATGGGCCTGCATTGTAATGCTTTTAATGTCTGGATCGTATCCAGATATACTACGTCCAGATTCCGTTTGCACTCTTCACTAAAATGTCTCCCCGGTTTGACCAGGTGAGATCCCATAGCGCTGTTCATGTGTAAAATGCACACATTCCATTGCCATTCCCCTTTATGATACAAGTGGACAAGCTCGGCTTGGACGTTTTCCATTGGCCTGGAGTGCATGAAGCCTTCTGGCTTGGGCCCACTTTAGTCACTTGTATCCTCCATTTTTGTTTAATTGCCTTTTTGATTATTGTCTTGCCAGAGACTGGATTAATTTATAATGAGGCATATACAGCACATTATACATGTAAAACACATCATAAAGACGAGTCGAGTCAGAAGGCATCCTTACCACAGTATACCAGCAGTAATATTCAGTTTTAGTAGCTTTGCTGTTCAGGCGTTGACATGTTATCTATCTATCTATCTATATATATATATATATAGATCAAAATAATTATCTATATCAAAATAAAAACTCAGAAATTTAGATTTTTAGAGCTCTGGCATTTAAATTTTCTTAGAAGACAGAGCAATATTACAGCATTATCAAAATCAAAGTGCGTTTTGTTTGACATTGTAAAATCAAAACCGTTGTTTCGTTATTTATCCCCTCAACCTGCCAGTCAGCAAATGACAGACATATTTCTGCTGATGTAATTGTATACAGATAACAAAAGCACATTCTGTTTACCCTTGTGTTGTATATGGTCAGGATCAGTCTGGCATTTCATGTGATCAGGTAAAATCCAATCACCAAAAACAGATGTTAATTTGAGATGCTAGCAGGCTCAGCACATGATTTAACTACAGTTTGGGAAAGAACTAATAAAACAAGTTGAAGGTAGATACAGGCTGTATGCGAAATGGTACACTACTATACTGTATCCTGTATACTACAGTTGTATGTACTGTATACGCCCCCTGTGTGTGGTATACAGTACAGTGACAGGTTCTGACCTACAGTGTGGTATACTAAAACAGTCACATGACCAGGTACCTCACATTTACCTCAGAGCTGTTATTACTGTATCCACTGTTTAGAGCTAGCTGCTGCTCACACTGCTCAGTTCACCTGAGATACGGTTAGCCTAGCTGTTAGCTCCCCTCGGCTATTCCACTCTAAAACTGATCCTCTAAAGCGAGTTCATCTTTTATTAATCTTCAGACCTGTATATTTAACTTTCTGAGGCTCATTCTGATAAAAACACACCACACTACCATCACTACACCTACAGTTATACCTCGGAGTGGGCTGTGTTTAGCTCCCCAGTGTTACCCGCCGCTATTTTCTCTAGCTGAAGCAGGCTGAGAGATGGTGAGGCCGCGGTGCATGATGGGATGCAGTCCACCATGAAGATAGCTCCATGGTCTGAATGTTTTTCTGCAGTCTTGACAATTGTTGATATGTTATTGTTATTGTTTCAGACAATATGGGAAAAGTAATAAACAGTTGTTCACAAAAAAAAGAAGGAACAACTGTAACGACTATTCATGGCTAAACAATCTCATATGCAGAAACTAGTAACTTGGTGATTTTAGGTTTTTATGTTAATTAAAGCATTCCAGGTATTCTAATTTCAATAAGAGCCAACAATGCCAAACTTTCTGCAGGCAGTGAAGCCTGCTGGGAAAAAAATCACAGAACCCACTGAAAGTTCTGGTTGGTTCCGGGTGGAGCCTTTTAGTCAGTATTCCGTGTGGTATCACAGTGCAAAGGGTTTTAATGGTTTAGCAGCTGTTCTTGGACTAAAAAAGAAAAAAAAAAGGCTGAGTCGCTTCATCCTCAGGAAGCAATCATTATTTTCTCTTCCGTCTGGAACGCACTGAACCGCTCTGGAGTTAATAAAAGTATAGCTAAAAACTGCAAAGGATAAAAATACTGTGTTGCTGTGTATTTTGTAGATGCTATTTCAGAGGCTTATTCATCAAGGTCATCCAGGTTGAGAGACTCTCTCCTCATCCTGCTTACATTTTTTGACTTGCACTGCTGTCACTGAATATACATCTGGAAAAGATTTAGCTTGCTGTGTGTGTATTCATCTGTTTATGGGGACTAAATGTCCCCAAGATGATAGAGAGCATAAACATTTTGACATTGCGGAGACTCTTGGGGGTAGCTGTTCCTTTCTTATTACAGCCTTTGTTAAAAAAAAGGGAAGAAAGTTGATCTTATGGTTCATGACGTTAAAGTGTAATCATAATTTCCCACTTTCCTGAGGTTTTTAAAAATAGCCAACATGAAATAAATACTAGCTTTTGTTTGCTGAGGTCGAAGTTTGGAGGAGCACAGCAGCACGTAGATATACTCTCAGAGAAGGACATGGAAACGACAGGGATACACAGTAGTGTGTGTGTATTCTTGTAGTAGTATATTTGTGAGGACCACATGTGAAATGCTTGTTGTTTTCACCATAAATCACAAATCTAGTGATGCAGAAAATTAGTATTTTGGACACTGAGGTTACGATTAGGTAAGGTTTGGGCCTAGGTGTAGTATTATTTCGAGACAGTATTACGAAAAAATTCAATTGCTCAATTGAACTCTATGGATGACCTCACAAGTATAGTAATACAAATGCGTGTGTCTGTGTGTGGGCCCAAATGTCCACAGATGATGGAAAATATGAACATTTAGACATTGTGGGGACTCTTAAAGGCAGCTGCTCCTGTTTCAATACTTCGTGAGATTAAAGGGGAATCACAAATTCTGCATTGGTAACCCCCTCATAACTTATCCATACGTCATTGGCTTTATACTCTACTGAACTTTCTTTATCTGGGAGAATTAACGATGCAGTGTCTAGAACTCTTCATACATGCACTAAGTCTTTATTGATTGCCTAAATACGCAGGATGTTAATGTTTTAGTGTCCTGTGATGCTAATGTGACCCATGTGGGGGGAGGATTTGGGGTTGTAAATGTGGGATGCTGTTTGATCTGAGTAATTAAATAGTAAAGATTAAAGTCATCCTAAACGTTTTGATGTGAAATGCTCCATTCTAGAGCAACCTACAGAACTGCTTGCAGTGATGTTGATGGCGACCAGGCGTCCACTGCCTCTACAAGCCTCCTCAAAGGAAGCTATTATGTGGAGTTATGAATACTGCATCTGATGCCTACAGCATTCTTTTACGATGGTTTTGATGTAAGTTTTTAGCCCAAGATATCCATTTTTGTATCCACGTATGACAGAGAGGTACATGCAGGGTGTTGAAAAGGGGAATTGCATCCACAGAAAGAGAAAGAGAAGGACTGCGGTTTAGTGGCAGGGTTTAGGGTGGATGTGCTCCGCCAGTCAAAAGTTTGGGGCCACCCAGCGTTTCAAGTTGCTTTTAATAGAGCATTTTCTGCATAACTTAATAGTTAAGACGCTAACACAGTCATTTGATGATTTGATGTGAAATAAGTGGTTGTAGAGAAGCAGTCAAAATTGTTTACAGTGCTGGTGATGGGAACCAGATGTCTGAAGAGTTTTATTGCCACTAAAAGCTCCCTGCACAGAAAGTTATTACAGTGAATGGTTATGAATACGCTGCCTGATGTCTGACACATTGACAGCTTTATAACAGCTTTTGGCCAAAAAACATCATTTCATTATTCATGCATCGCAGAGAGGTGGCAAAACGGTACCCAAAGAAAACCTACTCTTTCAGATTTAACCACTATACTACGACTATTAATGGGACACATGTAGGCTCATTGGTGCATATGGATAGCAAACAGAATGCCTATAGTAGTGTTGTGGTCATGGTGACCTCTGGTTCCCATCAGCACCACTGTGAAGAAATGTAAGCCTGCAAATACCTCTACAATGACCAGTCCCACATTTCGCTCCATGGCAAAAGTCTGAAGTAGAAGTGGTGGAATTCCCCTTTAAGATCAGAGTAGAGACATGGGATGTGTCCGTACCTCACAATGCCAAGGTGTTCAATTCACCTGCCTGGCCTGTGTTGATGCTAAAGGCCCTGGTGAGTTCTAGAGAGGTCAGACCTATGAGGGGGAGAGGGGGTGCTCCTGGAGTGAAATGGAAGTTCCTCAGCATCAGTCGGGCCAGCACCAGTCCCTCTGTTACAGCAGATACAGAGAGAGAGAGAGAGAGAGAGAGAGAGAGAGACACAGACAGAGACAGAGACAGACAGAGACATACAGAAAGAACAGGGAAAGAGAGAGAGAGGGAGAGAGAGAGAGAGAGAGAGAGAGAGAGAGAGAGAGAGAGAGAGAGAGAGAGAGAGAGAGAGACAGACAGAGACAGAGACAGACAGAGACATACAGAAAGAACAGGGAAAGAGAGAGAGAGAGAGAGAGAGAGAGAGAGAGAGAAAGAGCCTGAGGGAGCCAGAGCAGAGCTCAGAGAGCTTATCAGAGGAAAGCATAGAGAGGCACTTCTGAATAAATGGAAGAGGAAGAGGAAGAGAGAGAAGTGACAGGTGTGGATGTGACTCTCCCTCTCTCTTCCTCTTTCTCCCTTTCCAGCGGCGCTTGGACTGTTGCCGGGGGCAACCTCTCCTCAGTCTCCTATAAATACGCCGCTATAAATAGGAGTTCAGGAGAAAGGACAAGAGCGTATAAAAAGTGTGAGCAAGCATACACGCATGTGTGTGTGTGCGAGCGAGTGAGTGAGTGAACGGGAGAGGGAGGGGCGAGTGAGGGGAGGAGGCAGCACACTGAGACAGTTACTAGAGAGAGCAGTGGAGGGAGGGATGGAGGGAGAACGTAGCGGAGGAGGGAGCGATGGCGTGATGACGCCGTGCGTGGCGTCAGAGCGATAAGAATAGAGGCGATGCGTGCAGCGCTGCTGAGACATCGCTTTTAATACCCACAGTCACTCTCCTAGCACAGTGTGTGTGTGTGTGTGTGTGTGTGTGTGTGTAGGTGTAGGTATACGCACAGCATTATTTAATATAAAAATGTTCCCCTATGAAAGTGATGGTTGGTATTTATATTTGGCTCCACATTTTTATTTCGGACGTTATGTGTACATGCCCAGAAGGAAGAGGAAAAAAAAGCAATATAAAAAGCGATACATAATTCGGTTTTTCACATCCGACTGGGATACATCTTTTGCCTTCAGGCTTCAGAGAAATCAGCCGCATTCCACCACTGATGCTATTAACTGGTGAACCTTAAAAGCAGCGCATACTTGAAATGATAACCAAGACTGGCTTAGATAGAAAGGAATGCTTGGATGGATAATAAAGGTAGATAGAGATAAACTGATCTGGCTAATAATAAAGGAAATAGGTCCTGTGCCAGTCAGTTTCATCACCAGTTCAGTTAACCACAGCAACAATATCCAGGGCTACGGAACTGGCTGGATTTGAAGACCTCTGATACACAGGATGATATATGACAAGGTACTCTACACTGCATTTCCAAAAGTTTGAAGACACCCGCTCATCCAGTCTCACAGTTTAATTCTGGTTCATTTTTCTGGTCCTTCCACCACTTTTCACAAAAGCCTGCATAATGAAACTAAGCTCACCGGGCACAAAATGAGTCACCTGTGACTGAAACGCACCTAATAGTGTGTGGTACCTCCATGAGCACCACTAACAGCTCTGATTAAATTTGGAATGGACAGGACAAGTTTCTGGAAGTAACCCAGCCAGCAGGGAACGTTTCACTGGCTTTGGCTTTTACCTATAACTTCTAAGGGGGTTTAAAACAACGTTTTTAATCGAATCAAAGTTAAGTGTATCTAAGGCCTAACGTTTCAACTGCAACGTTCAGAGGATGTTTTGAGGATACAGTCAGGGCCATAGACTCTGTTAAGATATTATGGATGTTACTGGGACCTGAGATTGTTCTAAAAAGAATATTCTGGGAGCCAAAAGAAAAACTTCCTGCTGAAAACATTAATGGAACATTGCATGGTAATGTTTTTAGAGAGCTGATGCCTTCCCTGGGACAATCCCGAGGAGAATTCCCTGTAGACTGGGATTTTAGCCACTGGTAGACCCGTGTGACCGTACGCTTCCATACACCTGCAGATTCAGCTACTTCCTTCACACACCATGGTCTTTGGCCACGCCCACATGCAGTCACTCCTTTTAGCCAATCCTTTGGAGCCATTTTCCACACATGGACTCCATCTATGGATCCTGTCACTCACACCCTGCAGGTATTTATCATCTTTGAGCACTACCTGCACGAGTATGACGTTACTACCACTGTAAACACTTTTTGCCCAATGAATTTATTAAAGAACCCATATAAATTTTTCAAATTAAGTTTAATCAAGAGTTTTATGAAGCATGTAAACAATTGCTACTCTTTCAAAATGTACCATTAGCTCCCCAGTCCATACACACCAGTTTCCCCAAACTGTAAGCTATAAAAACAGCCCACCTACATTTCATGTTTTCTGTGATGTCACATATCCGACACTTCAGCCTATATCACATTCCCCTCAAAGTAATAATACCCATTGAAGTAGTAAGATGTGTTTCAGCCTGGGCTGCTTGTAGAATGAAGCGCAATTCAGCATGGCCAATCACAACAGAGATCATTTCCGTGTATCAAATTCACAGGCACAGTTACAAAAACAGCGTGTTAAGGGTTAAAGGGCTGAGACTGTGTAAAAATCCTGATTGTTTTTATACAGAACCCCACACAAACATCATAAGACCTCAGGGAAAACAATAAAATCAGAGAAATGTTATGAAGATGGGCTCTTTAAAGTCATCCAGAGTGATTCAATGTGAAATGTCCCTTTACAGGGAGGGACTAAGAACTGTTCACAGTGGTAGTGGTGGCAGGAACCAGACACCTGAAACTTCTAAAGAGGAGCCATTAAACAAGATGGTTAGTAATACACAACTTGATGTCTGAGACATTGTTCTGTGGTATGGATTTGGCCCAAAGCCTATGAAGTATTGGTGGGGGAAACTATCAACACAGCATTCACAATATTTTGCAGTATTGTATTACATTAAGGTAAAGTAAGGTTTTTAAGATGGGCTGTCTGCTTGATAATTGGTCATTTGCTGCAATATAAAATGAATGAAGTGATATAAACAGACTGGAAACTTTTTAGACAACAGAAACAGACACAGCAGTCGTTTGGTGCCTAAATGTCTAACCAAAAACTCCCATATCCGGGTGACCTTAAGACTCATGTGCAGCAGATCAAATATAATCTAATGTACTATAATTAATGACATCAGCTGTGTAATATACAGTACAGTAGGCTTCTTAGGCTTCCTAATCATTATTCAAAGTCATTGTCAGGAGGGGACAGGACGAGGAGGCAGGATGTACATGTAAGTCTTTAATAGGCTCAAATTAAAACAAAACCAAAAACACTGGTGCGCCTGAAATGACACAGAATAGGGTAACAAAAACAACGGACACGGAGATAAAACACCAGGACTAACAAGGAACACCTGGGAAGGGGCGGAGCTACAAACTAGGGACAGGTCAGGGGCCTGACAAGCGGGCGGAGACAAGTGGAGCAATAACAAAAACATGGAACAGGACAACAAGAGGCACATGGAAGTGACAAGAAACAGAAAACCAGAGACAACAGACAAACAGGGGCAAGACAAGACAGGAAGTGACAGTCACACATGGATATTTCGACCAGTACTATTCTCTTTAAACTGTATATGTACACTGTGTGTATGATACATGTAGACTTAATAAGGATACTTGATCTATAACTGGCTGCTGTTGCACAGTTCTGTCATTTGCACTAATACCGCATACCATACAAACGTTCTGCTCCTGTACCTTTCAGTGTATATAGCATATATTGTATATTTTCTAAATTTATATACATACATGTATTTTTCTTCTCTCTGATCTTTTCCTTCTTATTTAGGACTTAGTATTTATATTGTAATTGTGTAGAACTTTTGATTTTGGTAAGATTTACACTCACCATTGTGAGAACAGTTACACAGATAGTTGGAGAAGGAATCAACCGCAAGAAATGAAACGTGGCGGGTAGGTTTGACATCTTAAAACATGCGAATGATTCAAATTTCATGCAGGGGTGGGCCTTTAGTGGTACCCCACAGGCCCAACTGCCACAATTGCATCACGCAGGACTACATTCGTTGTGACGACTGCCCTGAACACATCAAAGTCGCCTGCACATCAAAATCAACTACCCAGTTCCGGACTTCCTCAAGAAGATATATCTATGGAAATAGCTATGGTTATGTCCAAAAGTATTTGGCTATCTACAAAGCTTTATTATTTTAAGTCTCAGCTTTCGTTTATTGGTTTTGTGTAAAATAACTACAATATTCATACGTACATCACCCCTCATTCCTAGGGGCCCTGAGGTAACTGGACAAGTTGTTTGAGTGAACGCCATTGAGGGGACGTATGAATACTACAACTACAGGAGAGGGGAATGCAATGTGAAGAAGTCATGAATGCCACAGGCCAGTAGAGCGAGATGAGCCCTGGCTGCTCTTGTTAAGTCAAGTCAAGTTAATTTATATAGCTCCTTTTACAACAGATGTTGTCACAAAGCAGCTTTACAAAGAATCTGGTGTCTGAGCCACATTTGGAGGCAACAGAGGCAAGGAAAAACTCCCTCAGTTCAACAGAAAGAAACCTCAAGAGGAACCAAGCCTCAACAGGGGAACCCATCCATGTGGCAGATGTCTTCTGGAGAGCCCAGGAACTTTAGAGGTCCGTAACTCTCCATAGCTTAGAACTTTACAGGATTACAGACCACATGCCACCTCTCCAACGACGCGAGATAGTGATGTTTAATATCTGATCTTTGAAGCTGTGTAGATCAGCGGAGACATTATACCACGAAGGCAAACTCCATAGGTTGGTACAGCGTTGCATGCCCTTTCCAAACACCTCTGGATTGCTAGAATTGGAAGATAAAACTGGAGATACAGAGCCTGAGGACGCCTGGCTCATCACCTGTTGTCTTCTCTGAGGTGTCCATGTTGTTCGTGTGGTAATTACCAGACGAGTCGACATCAAGCTTAAAGCCGGTCTAGTCTGTGCAACTCCTAACTTGGTTGCAGATCTTCTGCAGTCAATGCCTGCCTGAAGTCTGGAACTCATAGACACTGAGTTTCCTCACTAGTGATCCTCTGCCAAGGCCTTCACTGTAGCAGTCTTCAGTTCCTGTTTGTTCTCGGGGTATTTTGAGTTCAGTTCTGCTTTCAGTAGGTGAAATGCATGTTCGTCTGTATTGAGGTCAGGTGATTGATTTGACCATTGCAGAACATTCCTCTTCTTTGCCTTACAAAAGCCATGGGTTGCTTTCATGGTATGCTTCAGGTTGTTATTATTGTCCCTCTGCACTGTGAAATGCTGTTGCGGCATGAGGCTGAATCGGAGCAGATAATAAAGCCTTCAGAATTCACCCTGCTGTGTCTGTCAGCAATCATATCATCAATAAACACAAGGGAAACGGTTTCACTGGCAGCAATGCATGCCCACACCATAACCCTACTTATAGAAGAGGTGGTGGGCTTTGGATCATGCAGTCCATTCCCCTCTCCAGACTCTTTCCCTCATTTTTGTATGAGATGATATTTGTCTTATCTGTCCATAAGACGTTGCTCCAGAATCGTACAGGCTTTTTTTAGATGTTTTCTGAAACTTTCTACTTTGTTCCCGCTGATTTAGTTTACATCTTGTGGTAAACCCTTTGTATTTACTCTGGTTTTCACTGCTCCAGATTGACTTTGACATAGATAGTCTAACCCCACTTCACTGCGGAAGGTGATCCTGATTTTTCTGTCACACACCACAGTTGTTTTCCATCGTCTTCTGGCCCTTTGTCTTTCTGAGCTGACCAGCACATTCCTCCTTTTGAGAACGTACCAAAGTTGATTTGACTGCACCTAATGTTTCACTGTCTCTCTGATGGGTTTGTTTTGATGTTTCAGTTTAACGATGGCTAGACTCACTGGCAGTGAAGCTCTCTGGACTGGAATCATATTTAGAATTATCAGCAACAGGCTCCAAATGCAAATGCCACAACTGAAACAAATGCTAGGCTTCTTCATCTGCTCACTGGTAAGTCAAATAACAGAATCCTAAAAAAGACCTGGCCACAGAACAACTGAACAGCCAACTGTCCAATTGTTTATTATGACCCAGAGCTTAGATTCATCATCAAAAGAATAGTTGCACCAAGAAGGAGGTGTGGGAGTGCGGTGCTGCTGGGAAGGAAGATAAAGGTGACCAGGATCAATAACTGATGATACATTTAGACTGATATGATCAATATTTATTGAGCTACACATACAGAAGCCTGTCTCTCAGTATGGCGTCGGGCTGCCGTGTTTACTAACCCAACATGCCAGACGTCTCGGTATGGAACTGTAGAGGTTCCTAATGGTGTCCTGTGATAATCCATCCCATGCAGCTTAAATATTATTACACAATTCCTGAAAACTGTGCGGTAGGGGTGGAAGTAGTGTGACACCAGACCACCAGGCGCTGACCATGGTGCCTACACACATGAATTTGTTGGGCGTCTCCACCAAGGCAAAAGCGGGACTTTTCTGAGTCACTCAATGACAGTCTGGCACAACACCACTGCAGGCGACTTTGAGGTGTTCACAGCAGTCGCTTAAATGATCTGCGTGCATGTAGTCCTGCGTGATGCAATTGTGGCAGTTGAGTCTGTGAAGTATCGCTAAAGGCCAACCCTTGCATGAAATTTGAATCATTTGCATGTTTTACGATGTCGAACCTACCCACCACATTTCATTCCTGTCGGTTGATTCCTTCTCCAGCTATCTTTGTAACTTTTCTTACAATGGTGAGTGTAAATCTTACCAAAATCGAATATTTGAATATTGTAATTGTATAAACATCAGGATTTATAGGTTAGCAAGGTTATTTAGAGTTAGCATTGGTACTTTTCACTGGCCAGTACCTAAGGATGTGGTATCTGTATCGGAAGAGATACTGATACCAGATCCTATTTCCTATTGTCAACATCCAAGTATGTATGAGCCTAACTGTATCTGGACCTAATCTATCAATATTATTATTCATATTTAGAGTTATATTCATGATTCTCTGAGAAAATAAGCAGCCAGATAATTTTGAAACCTAATTTTCTCACTGCCTAAAACAATACTGTGGACAATACTGTGCTTGCCTTCATTTTTCATACTGCACCAACAGAAGTTTTCACTTCCAACTTTGTTTGTTTGACAGTCAAAACATAACAAACAGATGGCAAAAATGTAAAGAAGTTTTGTTTACCCGCAGAACAAGACGCCAGTCGCGAAAATAACTTTCCATCAAATTCAAAATGTCCTCCTCTGTTTACAAAACCGAAACTGTGACTTCTAAGGATTAAATCTGCCCAAACACTGAGAGATCCAGCCAAACAACAACTACAAGCCTCCCCATCCTCCTTTCATGAGAAACACAGAATGACACAGTTGCTACGCCCATGCATGAGCTGACCTGTCCTAGTGAAAGAGGAAGGGTGAGACCAAGGTGCGGACAGGCTGAGTCTTATTGAAGCTGGATTTGTTCTGGGGAAGGACCGTAATTACCGTAATAAACGATTACTGACGTGATTCCCGATTTTAATCCGGTATGAATCTGCAGAGTGTGTGTCGTTTTTACAGTCGGAGATTAATAACTGTGGAGTGATCATAATCCAGTTCAAAGCCGCAGTGCGTGTAGTGTTTACAGTTGACAGTAATAACTGTGGAGGGATTTGAATCCAGTGTTAATCTACAGTTTGTGTAGTTTACAGTTACCACATAAATGTGGTAGCTTGTGAATTTTGTGCGCTTGCTTTATTTTTTTCCAACATATTAAACCCAATAAACAGGACTTGTAGCGTGTGCACTAAAATGTGCTACAAACATTTAAATTTAAAAGCTGTTATATTATATTCACTTAGACAATCAACCAAACATGTCATTTTACTAATTGCTCATTTTGGACATAGAGTGTACTTAATCCCACACGATCCATACAGTCAAATCCCAGCATCCCCACGATACAGAACCCCCTTTGGTAAAACCAATCTGTCTCCTGTAGTGTTTTGGTAAAGGGC
Organism: Prochilodus magdalenae; assembly: GCA_024036415.1. Lineage (NCBI taxonomy): Eukaryota > Metazoa > Chordata > Actinopteri > Characiformes > Prochilodontidae > Prochilodus > Prochilodus magdalenae. Next base: position 147,427 of record JAMWET010003158.1, read on the forward strand.
AGTTGGAGTGGGTTTGTTAGAGAAGGAACAATGAATGGGAAATCATCAGCAACTCAGTGGAAGTCACCGGTACAGAATAAGACTAGGAGTGATGTATCAGGTCTTACCGCATTTATTCCTCTGCTCTTCACCTCGAGACTGCTCTCCGACTCAAATAGAGCTGAGAAGAAACACATGCAACAGTCAAATTTCTTCATTTCCTCCAATTAACATGTTTACGCTCTCACTGTAGGACTGTGCGAACGACGTCAAAGTTGCGCATTACCATGTTGTGGTAATGCTCTACAGACGTCATGACAACATCACAAGGCATGTGGAACAACCATCAAAGTACAGGCGACAACAGGCCATAAATATTCTAGCAAAAGCTTGTGCTGTCTTTAAATGTGTTTGTGCTTGGAAACTCGAACCAGCACTTAATTTTGTTCATTTGTTCATTTCCTACAGAGAACGCACTTCCGCACATGCTAACGCAAAAGTACTGTTTATTTGCATAAACATATATGTGGCCTGTGAAGAACACATGGCACGTTTAATGTTCTATATTGTATTTTTTTTCCCAATACGTAACTAGAAATTAAAAACTAGAAATGGTGGGCAATTTCTGCAGAAAGATGGCACATGTAAGTTTGTCCAGCATCTGGCTTCATACCTTTACTCGCCAAGAGCCTCTTCAGTGGTGGAAAGCAGCACCACAAGTTAACTTTGTTTTTTAGGAAATAATATTGGCGAGGAGCAGATACTGACTTTCACGTTGGACCACATGGTGGCGCCAATCCCTGTAGTCTTTTATAAACTGTGGGGTCAGCTGGGGCAACAGGTGGGAAACGATGGCACTTTAAATGCTACACCTTGGACTCTTCTAGAGGGAGGTTGCTCTCTCCTTGGGTCTAGCGCTCTCTGTCCTCCCTTTTGTGAACCCGCTTCCATCAAAAAAAAAAAAAAAAAACCTGAACGCTACCGTGAATACAGCTTGAGCTGGCCGACCACGGGCTCATGGAGTGAGATGGCCCCCTTTCGAGGTGATCTGGAGACTCGGACTATGGGTGAGTTGGTCTCTCAGTTGGCCAGCTAGATTTAGACCTTTGCTTAGGTTCATGTCCCACGTCAAACTGCAACACGTAGGGCGGGTGTGTCTTTGTTACAGCCAGGGTCAAGATATGTTAATTAGACCCTAGACAGTTTGAAGGTTTGGCATGTCAGTATGTCAGTGATTCCTGGGCTTGTAAACTCTTCCATTTATTTCCATTCTATTTATATCCTTTCTTTTATTTGCTGCTGAATGTAGTTTCTTGCCCAGAGCATGAGGAGGCGGTGGCTTGCCAATTGGCTACCTGTCTTTAACTAATCTAACTGGGAGCTGTTCCTTCAACTTGACTGACAAGAGGTTAGAATATGCCATCCGTGTGGCGCTACTGCTTCATCCTCTCATGTTAACTGATTCAACCTGACGCTACACTGACGCCCCATCACTAATAGCTCCCCCTTCAGAGGATGTCCAGCCTGCTAAACGCAGGTCAATAGTGACACCCAATTATCATTCAAATTGTGAATTAATCAAAGGCTCAAATTTGAGGTTCAGAGAGAGCTCGTATTTTAATCGATGTTTTTCCTGACCTGAGATATGCATTCATAAACCCTGAATTCTGCCCATAGTGACACTCTCAGTACAGACTTACTGTTGCATCAGACAGTCTTGCAGCTACCTGTACGCCGCAGTTTGGATTGTGTAATGCAGCTGGGGATTGAGCGGTAATGAAGAGTCTTACCCACAAGGACCTGCAGCCTGGTGACACACGAGACAAAGCTGGGGAAGGGCAGGTGCTGCTCTCCAGTGCCAAATCGCTCCCACAGCATCTGCAGAATGCTATTATCACACTGTACACCTGAGAGGGAGAGAGAGACAGAGAGAGCATGCACAGGGGAAAGACGGAAAAAGAGAGTAGCAGAGGAATGAGAACGAAAGTTGTTAATGTCTCAAAGAGAGCCATTCTTCAGTTTTCTTAAGACTTATTATCCAGTTATTGCTATGAATAATTCAGAAACCATAAGTACCTGTAGTATGTAGTTTATGTAAGTCTGTCTTTTGCTCTGCATGCTTTGCTTTCCCTCTTTTACCCTGTTCTTCAATGGCCAGGACCCCCAGAGGACCACCACAGAGCAGGTAGTGTGTGGGTGGTGGATCATTCTCAGCACTGCAGTGACACTGACATGGTGGTGTGTTAGTAAGTGGATCAGACACAGCAGTGCTGCTGGAGTGTTTAAACACTGTGTCCACTCACTGTCCACTCTATTAGACACTCCTACCTTGCTGGTCCACCTTGTAGATGGACAGTCAGAGACGATAGCTCATCTGCTGCTGCACAGTGCAGTGTTGGTCATTCTCAGAGTCGCTGCAGTGCTGAGAAGGTTACATACTTCTATATAACATACATGTGACATATTATAACTGCATATAACACCTCTAAGTATATATATATATAGATATGTGTGTGTGTGTGTGTGTGTGTGTGTGTGTGTGTGTGTGTGAATTTATTACATGCAACATATATTGAACATATCTAGCACTTTGACCTAACTTTGTGCTGAAACGTGTGTGTTTGACTTTGTACCTGCTGCTTTGAGAGCTTGGCTGAGCTCAAATGGGTTCATGGTTCCTGACGAATCCTCATCATACTCTAAAAAGATGGACTAGAATGCAAAAAAAAAAAACATTTTTAGAAAACAATGTTTACATTTTCGATAAACAACAATCTCTTCCAAACATTTTCGCTCATGGAGAACCACGATAATGGCGTAATTCACTACACGCAAATGCTGTTTTCCAGCCGTAAGGCGGAGGAGGCTGACATATTTTGGCTTAAACCTAACATACTTTATTAGGCCTGCGTGCTGAAGCGACTTGAGTTCAGAGAGAGGACACAGACACGGAGACCACAACAGCTTCCCCAAACTATGCTCAAAAACAGCGCCATGCAACTCCCCTTCATAAACACCTTACATTCCGGGGAACGGTGCTTTGTAGTAAAACTGTCAGTGGTTATGTGGCCATAAGAATAGATCTATGTCCATTGACCATGAAGCAGGGAGCACCTGGACCAGTTCTGGAAAAGTATAAAGGTATACGAAAGTGCGTATCTCTCAGTCCCGGTATTAATGTACCGTCGCTTAATGTAACTTTCAGCCTAAATGTCTGTCTGTGTCATCTTAATTGCAACTTTAAGGGACAAAAAGCAAAAACTAATTTCAGGCCCCATTTATGAAAAGCATATCCTGCGGATGATGTGTACGTGTAAATGACTGACTGCTGTTACAGAGATGGTTTGCGCACCTGCAGGTTACGAAGTGAAGTCAGAAGCTTCTCTGCCTGATCTCGACTCAGCCTGCATCTGCCTCCAGTCTAAACTCGCAACACTCAGGATGCTAACCAACAGCTAACAGAGCATGAAAATAACATCAGCGGAAAGAAGAAAGAAAAGCAGCAAGAAAAAGAAAGATAGGAAGTAATATTAAAAAAGAAAAAAGAGCAAAAAGAAAACATGGATAAAATGAAATGAAATTTAGAAAAAAACAGAAAGAAATAAAAGAAAGAAAAGGGAAAGAAAGACAAAAACAAAAAAGCAAGGGCAAAAAACTAGATAGATAGTAAGGAGCAAAAGGCACACACTCTGATCAGTAACTAGGCACATCATAAGTAAGACAAAAAGAGAGAGCACGCTGATGCAGAGAGAGGATACATATTCCCCAAAGATGAGCTGCCTGCAGGTCTCCAAAGGAAGATGATAGTCCTTCTCCAACACTAGAACAGAGAGAGAGAGAGAGAGAGTGAAAGAGAGAGAGAAAGGGAGAGAGAGAGAGAGAGAGAGAGGGAGAGGGAGAGGGAGAGGGAGAGAGAGAGAGAGAGAGAGAGAGAGAGAGAGAGAGAGAGAGACCGGACTTTACTGACAACAGAAAACAAACCACAGCACTACAGAGAGAGTTACACCGCACATGGTTCTAATAAGTGAGTTAAGTGAGGTGGGTGCTTGAGTTCATGAACCTGGGCTACAGGCACAAGCACAAGCCAACACAAGTTCTCCACCTAGTGGTCATTTCTAGATCTACAGCAGACCTCGGCTCCAAACTCTTAGATAAATATAGCTGCTGAACAGAGCAGTTTGTTCTAGCCCAAAGGAAATGTTTTATCCAAGAGTCTATTTATCTGAAAAACTAGACAATAGATTTGACTTCGGGAAACTTCTCTGTACAGCTTGTGCCCATGTTCCTCACCTGTGTTCACCAGCTTCATGAACTCCACTGCATTCAGTCTGTCATCCTGAGGAGAGAAAACAAAACGATTGGCTTATTCTGTGAGCGAAACTACGTAAGTACATGTGTTAATTAAGTTAATTTATCATATACAGTCGAGTCACATTATTATAACCACTTCCACAGTTCAACAGCGCGTAGCTCATGAAGGAAGTCATGTTTTGGTGGCATTCTCTTGGCCCACTCATCCATGTGGAAGGCACTCCCAACTGATTTCGGTATGAACAGATCACGTACACCCATACATGCTGATTGTCTGCCCTGGAGCGAATGGTATCTTCCAGCAACACGGCTAGAAATGTCTAACACTGGTTGGAAGAGCATTACCAAGACTTTCAAGTACAAGCATGGCCCCAAAATTTCCCAGACTTGAACCCCATTGAGCATCTGTGGGACCACCTTGATCATCGTGTTGGCTCTATGGATCCTCCGCCACGCACCCTAGCAGCTGTGGGATGCACTGCGGTCAGCATGGCTCCAGATACCTGTGACAACCTGCTAGGGCCTTACTGAGTCACTTCCAGCCCGTCTAGCTGCTATCCGTGCTACACACAGCAGTCTGGATATTAGCTGGCGATCATAATAATGTGACTCCAATGTGTATGAGTACAACTGTACAATTATCACAAAGGGCAATTCCACCAAATTAAATTTTTTTCTGCATAATTACATACCATTTACCAGCTTCTTCACACCAGAGGTAATAGAAACCAGACATCAAAAACCAGAAGTGTATTTCCAGAGACACTGTTTTACTGTTTACCAC